>JAQGBF010000153.1:0-11368 GCA_034698245.1 Schendyla nemorensis | reverse complement strand
AATAAATATATCCAATTAAGCTTTATAATTGTCAAAATTTGCTTAGAAGCTAAAAAAAAACATAAAAAATTCATCCCCAACCCTTCCATTCCCAGATTACCTCACAACCAACACAATACACTTTTCCCCAAAAACTATACCTTCCCCCCATCCCCCAATAATACCCTCATTCTTCCTTTCTCACTTCTTATCACACACACTCTATGCTCCATATCATCTGCTCCTGATAATCCACACATTCACCAAATGAAATAAAAGGCATGGGATCAAGATTCCACCCCCCAAAATATTACCCCACTCCCCCCAACCTCCCTCCAGATTTTGGCACCAGGGGATGAGCCAGAGAGAAATGAGGTGAATAATGGGCCACAGCTCTGTCTGGGTGGCACATAGAAGGCATATGGCACAGGACATGGGTTCAGCCCACCATAGCCCACATTATCAGCACCATGGAAGGGTGGCCTTCTCCAAAGACCCCCATCATCCCTTCCATCACCTAACCCTATCCTCCCACCTCTAGCTCACTTCTGCAACATAGTGTATCAGGAAAAGCATAGCCCAGAAGGGTTAATGATCCATGGGATGGTGAAGAGGGAGGGAAAAGGAGCCTTCAGAAGCATACTGAGAGTCATCAAGAGGTGGATGGAAGGGGGGTGGGCAAGGGCCCCCATACTTGAAAACAACAAAGGAAAGCTTTCAGAAAAGGTCCTGCACAGCTAAGTGAGAGTTCAATCTTGTTTGTGTTGCAATGAACAATCTCCAGAGATCAATGTATACAACAGGCAAAAGCAAAGGAAGCGGAATGAATTTTCTCCTTCTTCTTCTGGTGGCTATTCTTGGCTGTTTGACTGACTCCAAGGCTGTTGATGGGGAATTGGCTTAAGGTGGCGCTGCTTGCATTTGCCATGGAGATGGCAACCAAGCAATGGGCTGAAGTTGAAGCAGAAGCAGCAGCAGCAGCCTGATACGACATAAAATGAAGCTGTTGTAGTTTGGGGGGAGTTGGAGAGGAGAAAAGGGAAGAGGAGAGGAAGGAAGCCACTTGTCAATAGTAGGAAATTGTCAAAAAGAAAATGGCAGATCAGTAGTGGAGGATGGGCCCTTTGGAAAAGGAGGCGTGCAGAGGAAATGGGACTTCTTTTTCTTTTGAAGCTGTGGTTAATTTGTAGGGGAATGCCTTTTGTGTGCCAAGTAAGGGAGGATAATTTGTATGTGGACTTTTGGAAAGCTTTGATGAAAAGCCAACTGTTGCAACAATAAGCCTAGAGACTCACTTCATTTATCTACAATGATGTAGAAAAGTCTCTTTATATTGGCATGGACTTGAGGCAAGTTTTGAAGGTGACAACTGTTAGTGTTGGAAGTTATTGGGTTAATCAAATATGCAAAGTGGGCTGTTAAAGTGACAGAGACCGGAAGTAAACAGAGCCATGATGTCTTTATCTTGGAATGAGTTTGTGGTTCTGGTTTCCCTTCCATTGTGCTGTTCAGCTTGCTTTGTTGACAAGTCTGATTAGTTTCTAGCTGTGAGTCATTCCTCTGTCCACACACTTTCATTCATTGACACTTGATGTCATGGCAGTAAATATATCGAACAAAATCAGATTAATGGCCAAATACAGAAATATTAATCATAGGCTATAACATTGCGCTGAACACCGTCTACTTGGTTCGTCGAGACGAGTCGATTACTGTAAAGAACTCCAATTTACGACCACATGTATAGGAGCCACAGCCTAAAATAGGGGCGCTTCTAATTTGGCCACTTTTATATTTTAGCAGCACTTCAAACTCAATATTTACAGTAATACATTCCAAAAAATGAAGTATAAATTTTATTTTAATATAAAACCACATCCCTATTCATTGGAAGTACTATAACCTATATCAAACCTCAGATCAGCAATAACACACAAAGTCCCAGCAAAGTCAGCACTGTCAACAAGACTTTCCACTCCATTTCCCAATAGAAAGCAGAAACCCCACAAGAACTTCTCAACTGGAAAGTTTAATTCCCTGCTTAGTAAACAACTCCACTTCCAATAAATAAAAGCCAACAAGCTGCACTGTATGTTTATCCCAGGCAAACCTGTGCTAGAGCACTGACCAAAACAAGACACATACAACACCCTAAAGCCATAGCAAACTGCAATGGTACATATGGAAAAGACCTTTCTTCACCACTTTGAAAGATGAGGAAATTAATCTGATAAAGAGTAGGATAAGAGGAGGAGGGAGTTCAGTCTGATTATTCTAGCAGGAAATGGTCTATTTGACTGCTTGCCTTTCTTAACAGGATAAAGACACAAAGAAGAGGAATTGCTCTCCAGCCAGCCACTCCACCCATCAGCTGGCGGCATCTAGCTAAACCCCAAAGAGGGAGTTAATATTTGGTTAGGAGTGGTCCCCTGTTGCCACTAGAGCTCCCAAGTATATTTGTAGGTGATAATTTGAAAAAGGCAAAAATGTGTTTGTGGGGGGCTTTACTCTGTCATTGTTCAAACAGCCGGTCTCCTTTGAAACTGGATCAATGTGGAAACAAATCTTTAAAGGGACTTCAAACTGACAGGTCTATAAACCACTAAAAGAGAACACACACTAAATATTTAAGGCAATTTCCCAATACCAACAGTTGCACACCCTAGGTTTCTGAAAGCCAAAAACAGCTTTAACTTAAGCCTAACACCTGGGTCAACCAACACAGCCCTCAAGACAAGCTATGCCACTTAATTTTTTTTTCTTTAAATTACTTAAAAAACTTTTAAGGTCATTAAAAAACTCCCTTTTTGCAAAATAATACCCACTTACTACAGAAATTGCACCTCTTCCTTTAAATAGGCCTTAACACTTAGGGCTCTCCTCCTTGTTAAGATGAAGTATGTATAGAGCCCTCTTGCCAAAAAAAAAAAATTTCTTGTAAAAAATGAGGATGAAAAAAAAAACTACATGAAGCTTCCAAAAAAAACTTATCCCCTACTCTCAGTATTATTATCCCTTCAAAAACATTGACAGGTCAGTGAAAAATACATGGCTGTCAGCCATGGTGTAACTTGATTCTTTCCCTTCAAAAATTGATAATGTCATAGAACACCACATCCAATGGACTTTAATGTTATTACAGGGTTGGTTACCTGCTTTGCTACCTGTGCTCAAGCTACAGGCTTATCTTACAGGTGAACAGTCACAACTTGTGGAAGGCCTAATCATTGTAAGTTGTAATGAATGTCTGAAGGCTCCAGTTGCTCACACTCCCATCCCTCAGCCCAGCACACTAGAATGCTTTCTTTCTTTGACTGCAAGGAACAGAGAGGAGAAGAAGAACAGAGGCAGGCATCTCCCAACTGGTAATTATACTTGGGAATAGTTATTGAACCAGAAGAACTATGAGGAGAGAGGAGAGAAATGGCTGCCAATTCTCAGAGGAAGAAAAGAAAGGCATCAAATGGAAAACATGACTTGCATTTCTGCAATCAGAGCACAATGAACCTTGCACATATTGAATAAGTTAAAATGTTTAAACACCCAAAGGCCCTGCACCCCCCACCCACCTCTAAACTCAGCTAAACTTAGAAGAAAAACAAACACATAGAGAGTAAAGTGCTCTGCAATAAATAAACACCAAAGCTAATCACTGCAGACACCATTCAACAAGAACCTGATGCCACCAAAGACATCCATATGGATGCTGCCTTTGGCAGTTATTGCTGAATATCAACTGGCAAGAAAAGCTTTCATTTTCATTCCACATTCAGTCCACAAGGAAGAACCTAATGGTGTGTAACAGACACCATAAAGCAGTCCCAAAATAAAGCCATGCCAAACCCAACCATCCCACAATCCCCAAAAAAACATTCTTTTACACCATTAGATTCCTCCCATTACCATCCCAGCATTTACACCCAGTTATCTCACCAAGGCACTGCACTTTCACACACAGAACCATCCATAAAATTAAAATTAAGCCCTAGCAACAAAGGGAGAAAAAAAAGAGAGAAAGAAAAAACAACTTAATTCAAGTACCCACCCACCAACCAACAACCACAACTGGTCACATCTGGCTCTTACAAAACCCAGGCCCTCCAATTGCACACAGAAATCTATTACTACAAGCCATCCCATGGAACCCCAAGCTGCTGCTGACTGCCTTTGCCTCTCTTTTCCTCCATCCATAAGCCAGCTTTTATGAAACAGACTCCAGATGACTCCCTGCTCACCCTTGATGAATATAAGCCTAATATAAGCCTAATACTATCTCTCCTTTTTTTCTTCCCTTCCCCTCTCCATGGTGTTAGGTGGTGGTGAGGGACTATCAAGTGACTGGAATAGGTGAGAGGGGCCTGGCCAATTTCTTTGTTCTGTTCCTCACCCCTGGTGGGGAAAAGAGGAAAAAAAGGTTGCCAGCCAGCATAGTGCCAAAGTGTAATCTCTTAATGAATGCAATAATCAAGTTAATGCAGGAGACTTGTGTGTGCAATTACTTTTGGTTCAGTGCATTCAAGATGCAAGCCAGTGTGTGGATTTTTAGACCCAACAAAGTTCCTAATGGTGTGGAAAAGAATCAAAAGTGGTGTGTGTCTCCCCCTCTCGGTGGCGCGCACATCTGTTCAGCCTAGTGGAGGGTTTAATTGAACTTGACAGTATGAATTTTAAGGGGGGATGGAAATTGTAAATGTTTTACGAGGTGCATTTACACTTTAATGGGCATTTTGTCCGAGTAAATAGGGTGGAAATAAAATCAGAACACGGAGAGTTTGAACCAGATGGAGGCACTGACCAGCAGCCATCATCCGCCACCAGAGGGCGCCGGCCCAAGTTAGTCTAATTTACTGCTAATTTTATCGCGGGCCTTCTGTGTGTGTTGGGCTTCAAAGAGTTTTAACCTTCGGGTTTTCGGTTTCTGAAAGTCGTGCAATGAGCTCATTTCCCGTACCCCTAAAACTATGCGGTAATTAATTTTCAAAACTGACTTTTACTTCGATACGAAAATAGATTACGGCCCACGCCGTATTAGCGAAACCATTAATTTAGCAACCATATCTCTTCTGGCTAGGGAAAAGGAGTTGTAAAAAGTTAGAAAAGCTGAAATGGACAGATATTTCCGAACACGGCTATTACCGTATTTACCGATTTAGAAGCGCGCACTTCTATTGTTTCAATGCAGACAGAGGACATGTTACAAATTTGATAATATTGAAAATTCGTGGTCGAAAGTTGGAGTTCTCTTAATCATCTGAGTCGTCTCGTCAAGAGTAATCAATCGATTAGTGTAAAGAACTTAACTATAGGCGCTACGGCCGAAAATAGGGGTACCTACATTTTGGCTGCGCTTATATTTCGTTGGTGCTACCTCGGATATAGTGTCATTGTGGATAAAAATAACATCATTTATGTTTGGGTCCTAAGCTAGCTAATCTATTCGGTTATAACATCAACTCGCTTATTAAGTCAGTCTAGCCTGGGTTTCTTGAGTGATGCCGACGTTATATCAGGGCTTTACTGAATTCCCAAGTGGACTGAAGCTGTTTCTATTTGCTAGCGAAAGGGGCGCTGCAGCCAGTCAGCCTCCATTATTGTGATGCTGTCGTCTGCTAGACTTTAGTCTTTAACAAACATACGTTTGTTAAAGCAGTATTAGTGTGCCGATCCGATTAGGAAATTTCGAATCCCCAAAGGAATACGAATCGAAGTTGAGACCACCCAGCCGAACTTCCTGAATCAGATCGAATAAATCCGATCCATTCAAAACTCTAAGCAGTATTTGCATAAGGAATCCATATAGGGGCAAGATGCACCTCTTGATACCCTTTATCGTTTAGAGCAACGACGAAAATCAAAGTTCTTTACACAAATCGATTCGTCTCAACGAGTCCGAAAATTCCGGGCCACCTTTAACCCAAACACAATTTTAATAACACACCAAACTCAACAACAAACAAGTCCACTTCGAACTCCATAAATAATTACCCAAATTAACTTACCGAAGCAACATTTTTCCTCCCTCAAAACTACATAATTAGCTTTTGTCCAAACAGTCGCTGCAGGAATAACAGAATTCCGCCCCCAACACATTCCCCCACCAACTGCTCTAATAACACAAACAACTCCGCTATGGTTGTTCTCATCAAACATGCAAACACACACAACCGGGTCCACAAAGCAAAATTCCGCTAATTTTTCTATACTTGTGCCTCTCTCACAGACTATTGATCCGCCAGCACAGAGCTACAGCTAGCTAGCTACCTAAACATTCCTAAACAAACAACAAACATTCCATCCAGCAAAGCCAACCTACCAACCCCACCCTTCCCACTCATATTGTAATTTGAAAACTTAAAACACATCTTGGGGATATTATTGCAAGGGAAATTGATTATTTATCTTCCATCTGATGTTGACATTCTCCTGTATATGGCCTATAGTAACCGTTTCCCAAGCAACAAAGAATATCAAAAAGAAATCTTCCAATATCAATTCCAGTATAGTCTGTGTTTGTTGCAGGGATTAATGATGAAAGAGGATCAAAGAGATTTTGAGCCGTATCTCAATACCGATACCTGGTGCCGATACTTGCGATGTCAGTGGTACTGGTTTTTTTCATATATTGGAAAATTGTAGTTGTAATGAAAAATTGTAATTGTAATAAAAACCAAATTTATATTGTCACTAAAAAATTGCTATATCAGTATCAGTGATAACTAATATTGGTAAAAGTGGCAAATACTTTGTAGTGCACACGCGGGCATAAAAAACTTTAACTTTAGTTTAGTATTGTGACACTAGGTTTTCTTTCCAATCTCTATAATATCTATAGTCACTTGTAATCTTGGCATGATCAATCCATGACACTTTTAAGAATAGTTAGTGTGACCATACGTTTGCATTTATTCAAGGGTCAATCATGCCAGGAATACAAGGGACTAGATATAGGACTATGGAAGAAAAGCAACTGACACTAAACTTACATAAAGTTTTGTATTTCATCACTAGTTTTTCTTTTACGTCTCCTGTGATATCCTGGAATGATTGATCCATAAATAAAAACAAACCATCTAGCCACTCTAACTTTTCCTAACGGATAATGGATCAATCATTCCAGGATACAAAGCACTAGAAATCACAGCAGAACACCTAGCGATGAAATACAAAACTATTGACACGTTCGGATATACAGGAATCGGTAATAACGTTAACGGTATCGGATTAGTATCGGTAAAAGGGGCATCTAAGCTCTCCCGCAATTGCTAACCAACTCAACAAAAAACAAACCCACCAAATGCAATTTCAGTAGTCTCTATTTGCAGAAGGGAAGGAGAGAAAAGAATAATTTATACAGCAATCCTTTTTATCAATGATCAAAGATAGTAAAGATTCAGGACTTAAAGCTGAAGGTCACTTGTGCAATTCTCCCCTCGATTCCCAGACGGATCCACCCCACAGGCTATTGAAAATGGATGCAGGTGTTCAGTGATAAACAAGGAAAACGAGAGAAGAGATGTTAACCCTTTACACAGTAGCTCTCTTGGCCTGGCATTTGATATGCCTATAATTTTCTAAATTGAACACAACTCCATACGGACGTGATTACACTGCATAGTCGAGGGCCGAAGAGAGAGCATTTTAATTACATATAGAAAAATCCACTCGAAACTCCTTCACATCTGCCCCTCGGGCCTAAACCAATATTAAAAAACAAAACCATCTCTTTTGAAGAATTATTGCGCCAAATCAGGAACTCGGGTAATTCTTCTGGCTCTCGGTGTTATGACCGCTAGTGCTGGAAAAGTAGCTCGCTACTGCTACCGCTAGTTTCTCAAGAAAGAGTAGTGTCACTACCACCGATAGCGAAGGTACATAGAACTCTGCCAAAACCGGACATTCGAAGACAATTGTCCCGACAATGCAGCTATCCGGACATTACAGCAGTTTTAGTATTGCATTACAGGAAATTGGCCTGCGACTTTTGTCCAGATATTACAGCTGTCCGGATTCTACTATGTCCGGACAATGCAGAGCTCACTGTAGCAATATTTGACGAAATAGTGAATTTCGGTGATTTGCCGACGAGCCACAGAAAGTCATCAAATTTGGTGTTTCGTCAACGGCCTGGCACGTTCAACTTGAACGATGCTATGTGCCCTAACATTAATAAAAACTACATATGTGTTAAACCAGGTGATAAGCTACTAAATCACTACATTTTGCTATATTTTACAACAGATGACTATAGTTTTACTCAAATTAAATAAGATCAGCATTTTTTATTCATTTGTAGATTTCAATGCTTCTGTTCGCTTTATTGAAGTACTAGTATAGTGAACCCTGATATAGCATCACTCAAGGGTAGATCAGCTTAGTAAGCAAGTTGAAGTTAAAGCCGAAAATTAGCATGGAAACTTATGCCATATCCAGGTTGACACCATATCCAGATTGGCACTATATTCGCATTGTCGTTATATCCAGGTTCAACCTAATGTTTCGAGCAGTGCCATCTTGTGGCAACATAATGAAGTAGAGATGCTACCAGATCTTTAAAAGAATACTATCACTACTCTATGGCTACTTCAGAACAGTATCACAACTGCTACTCACTACACTATACCACACACCCACTTTTTGTAATTAACTGCCTTGTTACTTGATCTTACACTTTTAAATGAACCAGCTGCTCCTGATTGCAACCACTTGTAACTTGGCTAAAAACCCTTGACCCATAACTGTGGCCCAAAGTATCACTTTCCCATTTCCCCCTGCAAGATTTAACACAAAACTTGTGGGCATGGGCATGCACATGCAGCATAGAGAAAAAAAATTTCACTCTCACTTAGGCTTGACTTTCTTTATTTCTGTGACCCAGTGGCAAAGTGCCTACATACCAAACCTAATGAGAGAGAGCATTGGCCCAACATCCTCTCCATCAATGTCAGGAGAAAAGTCTGGAGCTACAGGGTCCATCCTCTGACAGGTACCTCATTAATGATTATATGCAGCAGACATGGCTTATGTAAATCACATAACACCTTAAGACTGCACTAAGCAGTTTATGATCAGCCTAAACACTGTAATGAGCCTTTGTGGTAGTGGAATAATGAGGTCAATGGTATAGTTTCTCTCTGTCTCCACCAGATGGCTCTTTCTCTCTGAGTGGGAGCCTATATGTGTGTGCTGCTCCTATGTAGGAGGAATTTCTCTTATGTAAATTGATGGCATGAGTGTTGTACCACAGGATACATAGTTCAAAGAGAAAAGCTATTACATGGGCAGATGTTATCAGCAGGCTTGTTTCAAAAAGTGCTTGATCATTGTGTAAATTTTATTTTTCATTTTTTTCCCTCTCATCTCATACCTTTGTCTTGGCTCACAGGCCCTTTCAGGCAATAAGCTAGATAGAAATTCCACATGTAAATCATAAGAACTATAAAACTCTCCAGTTATTGCAGCAATTTAAAGTTTACTGATGCCTGCATACTCTTTATTTTGCCTGCTCTTTTCCTCCAACATTTAGGCCTATTTTATTACAAGAATTATGTTACTCATTAAATGAATCTTTATTATGGTATTACAGTCCTCTCTTGTGACAAACTACAACCTCTTAACAATATTCTTATGTGCCACATGCATGTTGTGTCATAAATTCCTGTCTCACAGCCCTTACATTCTCCCTTGTTCCTGACACTTATTTCATCCTCCTAGAACATACACACCAAACTTGCACACACATACCACTTGCTACTAATCAAATTTTTCTAATAGTACAATACCACCAGGATTCATCCTATGACCCCTAACTTATAGCCTTTCCTTTTATGGTATGATAGGCCAGGTGCCTTTCCAAATCACCTCTAATTGCTACTGTGCACCTGTATGAGGTTGAGAGAGCAGCAGAACAACTCAACTGGCAAAACTCTCCAAAAAGCACTTTACTTTCTTTTCTTCTCATTTATCAGATTCACTAGCCTGGCAGCAGCAAGTGGAATGTCTCCAGACCACATCATACATCTTCCAACTATATGTTGACATTCTGTCTGCTGACCATTTGGAATGAAGACCAAAATCCAATGTTGAAAAACACTTTTGAGTCTTGGACAAGAATTACCCTGAAAACCTTGTGGAATGGAGCTGGATGGGCCTTCAGAGTTGACTTCAGTGACCATTTTGGGACATGGGATGCTGGGGAGGAAGGAAGATTGATAGGAGCATTGAAGAGTTGTGTAAAAATGCAGTCTGGGGAAAAAGAAGGTTGAGAGAGGAGATGGTATAGTATGTGAAGTCAATTACAGATGGCAAATTGCTCATGACACAGGGTGATGGATTGCTGTCCAAAATGGTGGTTAGGAGGAGGAAAAAATGGACAAAATTGGTGGTAATTTGATTTTATTTTTGTCAAAACAGATGAGTGATGGGTTCAGGAATGAAAGTGATATGGAATTGGAGAAAGAAACAGGAAAAGAAGATATGGCAAAAAGACATGACTTAGAAAAGATAAAAAAGACACAACAGCAAAAAATATTGTTTATGGTTCAGTTTTCCTTTGCTCCATGCCAAGTGTAAACCTGCAAATTTATTTTATTTTCATGTAAATTTGAGTACACAAAGAAACTACATTAAATATTGCAGGAAAAGACTAAATTTAAAATGTTGTTTTGACACGACACTGTTCTACTTTAATAATAACATGAATAAAAATGGACACCATAGAAAAAAATCAAAATTAAGTAAGTTGATATGGCTGGAGATGATAGGTATTAAGGAATATTGTATTTTAGGCTGTTGCCCGGGGTAAATGCCTTTGTTTAATTAAGTGAATTCCAAGTGATTTTCAAACATGATGATTAATTACCCTCACTACCCTCCTATACCATCTTTGCTTTCTATTTCCCCCCTCCCTTCTGCTTGCTGGGCCAAGCATGTAATTTTCTAGGCTGATTTTTTTTTTTCTTTTCTTTGCTGCCAAAGTTAAAATATTTTTTTCTAATGGTTTTGTGCTCTGCTCTATCTTTCATTCTGTCTTTCTGGTGGGCTTTTTGTTAATTTGTTTGTAATGATGTTGCTGCTGTCAGGGAATATGGCTGCTGGATTTTGAGAATGAAAATGAAAGAGATAAATAATGTTAAAAATAAAAAATAATTGCAGAAGAGTGATCTTAACTTACTTTGATAATGGGCACACTCCCTACTGTTTCACAATGTTGTTTTCTAAATAAATTACAGTAAGAAGGCAAAACAGCAGCAATCACATTCTCCCCCCCCCCCCCTTATGCAGCAACTCATCACCCTAGATGTGAAAACAAGGCTTAATTACCAGAGACAAATGGAAGTAAATTAATAAAATGCTAACTAGTGTATAGTTGCATAATTTAAGTCTGGTGCCC
>JAQGBF010000152.1:0-11375 GCA_034698245.1 Schendyla nemorensis | reverse complement strand
TTCCGGAACGGGAAGTTTCGCAATTTTTGCACAATCACGGGTCGTTGCGAAGGATAACTTTGAGGTGCTTATATCGTCTGAAGGCTCTAGTTTTACCGAAAGATGCATTGCAAAATGTGCGTTCGTTTGCATCGATTGGAAACGACAACTTAAGGAGTTTGGAAATCCACTTTCAGAACCTAGAGCGACTCGAAATTGCAGACTGCGCGAAACTTCCGAGTCACAACATCGTCGGATTGATTTCGAACATTCCGACTCTGCAAACATTACTTTTGGAATATTTACCCACGTTGACGAACGCCGTGTTTCCAGCCGGTGCGTTGCCGAACTTGCGACACCTGCATCTGAAAAACCTGGACTCCCTCCGAACCTTCACGTTGAAAGGTGAGACTCGTTTGGAAGAGTTGGCCATCGTTTCCTGCTATTTGTTGTCACCGAGCGACGCGTGCTCCATGCTGAAAAAATCCGGAAACTCTCTAAGGCTACTGACGCTGTACGAATTGTGCTTGCATTTCGAAGACGTAAAAATCGGTTTCGAAAATTGCGTAAAACTGCAGAAGGTGACTCTGTCCAATTCATTGGCTAGCAACGACACTTTAAAACTCTTGGGTGAAAAATGCCCGAAAACTTTGGAAAAACTCAAGCTTGTAAAGACCGACGTGAGGATGTTCGAAAAACTCGAGGCGTGCGCGAGTCTGAAAAAATTAACGGTTTGGTACGCGAGCGGATTCTTTTTCGACGAATTGACAAGTTTTTTGATCAGAAGCACTTCCATAACTAAAATTAGCATACGTTCGGAAATCCATACAAAATACGATTTGGCGCTTCGTTTATTGGAAAAATTGCAAACAAATGACTTGCCTAAAAATCGGCATGTTCGATTTAAGAGGAACATACAATTGTTACGCCGACGCAAAACGGTTTAACTTTTTAATCAAAATATTTGATTTTTACGAAAATGGCAAGCTGTTCAAATACACGAAAGCTTAAACCTTGGTCTTTTTATTGAATAAGGATCGCCCGTTAAGGTTTTTACAGGTATTATTATTTCATAATCCACGTTTACAACAATAATTGTATGTTAGAACTTGTAATAGTGTAAAATTCAATGACAGAATTGATTATATAAAAATCATGATTGAGATTTTATTTTAATTGGCCACTTATATCTTTGGGAGGTTATCTCTCCGATTACATCTTTCGAATAATAATATTTCTGTGCGTTTAAAAGGATTTTTGCAAATTGCAAAACCAATTTCATAACATTTTCGACGTAATTTATCGATTCCTTTAATCATCGAGATTGGAGATAATTCTAACTGAAATTTACCTTTGCGCTTTTCTAAAAAGTTCAATATTGACGTTTCAGAAAATGTATTCGGGTAAGAAAGATTTTGGTTTTCAAAACGTACGTAAAAGAGCGAGGAACACTCTGCGAGCCAATCCAAACACTTTTCACTCACGTGTGCATTGAAAAAAAAAACCGTTTTCAGAGTTGTCGAACAGTTTTTGGAGATAAATCTTAAGAATTCATCACAAGCTAAATTATCCCTAATAACAACGTGTTTCAGATTGGTGCACGATAACAGTCCATTTTTCAAATTTTCAATCCCTACGTTTAAGCTTCCCAAATATAAACTCGTCAGAGTGTTGTTAGATTGATGTATTAGGTCGTTAATGTCCCGATTAGATAATTTCGGACACGTGGACAACACTAGATTTTCTAGATTATGACAGGATATTTTAAAGGATGTTAGATTTGGGAAATCAGCCAGGTGCAGTCGACGCAAGTTTTTAAGTTGCGCATTATCGAGGAAGAAATTCATTTCTTTCGTTCGATTTGAGATAATTTTTAGTTCCTGTAGACGCGAACAAGTCGTGAAAATGTATTCTAAAACCGGACGACTTATTGAACAGTTTCCCATACACAACATCGTCAACTCAATCCAGCATGTGACAACTTTAGAGTGAGAAATCTTTTGTCCTATAAACTCGATCTCTATAACGTTTTTACACATTTCAGCTATCGTAATTAACTCTTTTTCGGATCTAGGGATAATAAGCGAAAGACGTTGAACTTTACTTCCATGATGTTTTAGGAACTCCATAAAGGAGTTTTTTACACTATAATCACATACAACTTCATTGAAAGGTAATTTGTGACCAATTTCTAGCCACCTTTTACAGCTTCTTTCTGCTCTCATCCTATCTTTTTTGCCCAAAAACTGAAAAATGTACCGTATTATTTCCTCCGGGAGAGATTCGACGTAGCAGAATTTGGATTCTTTAGCTCGATGCTGGTCGGTCGGGATATCCATCCCTAGGATTTTCTGACACCGTGGCTAATTACGAATAAATGACTTTCATTGTACCATTTCTTTCTTGATGGTTGAAAATACAGATTAGGAAATTTCGATGCCTTTTATTTTCAATTAACACGATGGTTTTAATTTTTGTATTTCAATGAGATGACGATGGAAGTGAATAAACATTTTCTAGCACGCGATAAAAGCACTTGGTATTAAAATTGACACATTTTATTATTGAAATAGATAGTATAAAAACACCTAAGCTAGAACATTCGATATATGCTAATAGACAGTAATAGAGGCAACATTTTTGTGGTTCAACTTTTAAAACAATTTATACCGTTTCTCATTTAACTTTTGTACTTTTAAATAACTTGCAACGATGTAAACATTAAACGACGTAATTGATTTTATAAAAATCCTGATTGAGATCTTGTTTCACTTGGCCACTTATACGTTTGGGATGTTATTTCTCCGATTATATCTTTCGAATGTTATCACTCCTGTGTTGTTTAAATAAGTCTTGCACTGGGTTAAGATTACAAAACCCATTTCGTAAGATTTTCGGCGTAAATTATCTATTCCTTTAATCCACGAGAATGGATATAATTCTAATAGAAAATCACCTTTGCGCTTTTTTAAAAAGTTCAATATTGACGTTTCAGAAAATGTATTCGGGTAAAAAAAACACCGGTTTCTAAAGTTTACGTAGGAGAGCGAGGAACACTCTGCGAGCCAATCCAAACACTTTTCACCCACGTTTGCATTGCGAAAAGAAACCGTTTTCAGCGTTGTCGAACAGTTTACGGAGATAAAGTTTAAGAATTCATCGCAAGCTATATAACCCTTAAGAAACACGTTTTTCAGATTGGTGCACGATAACAGTCCTTTTTTCAAATTTTCGAACCGCACGTTTAAACTTCCCAAATGTAAAGTCGTCAGAGTTTTGTTGCATTGAAGCATTAGGTCGTTAATGTCCTGATGAGATAAGTTCGGACACCTGAACAATTCTAGATTTTCTAGATTAGGACAGGATATTTTAAAGGATGTTAGATTTGGGAGATTAGACAGACGCAGTCTACGCAAGTTTTTAAGTTGCACGTTATCGAGAATTAAATTATTTTCTTTCGTTCTACTCGAGATCATTTCTAGTTCCTGTAGACGCGAACAAGTCGTGAGAATGCATTCTAAAACGGGACGAGTTACTGAACAGTCCGCGATATACAACTCTGTCAACTGAATCCAACACGTAGCAATTTTGGGGTGCGAAATGTTTTGTCTCGTAAGTTCGATCTCTCTCACATTTTTACACATTTCAGCTATAGTAATCAACTCTTTGTTGGATCTAGGGATGTTGAGCCAAAGTCGTCGAACTTTACTTCCATGATGGTTTATGATCGTCATGAAGGAGTTTTTTACGTGATAATCGCATACAGCTTCGTTGAAAGGTAATTTGCGACCGATTTCTCGCCACCTTTTACAACTTATTTCCGCTCTCATTCTATCTTTGTTGCTCAAAAACTGGAAAATGTACCGTATTATATCCTCAGGAATAGATTCGACGTAGCATAATTTGGATTCTTTGGCCGGATGCTCGTCTGTCGGGACATCCATCCCTCTGGTTTTCTGACGTCGTGGCTATATTACGAGCAATTGACTTTCATCGGGTCGTTTCTTTCTCCACGGTTGAAGCTGCAGATTCGGAAGGCTCGGAAATTTCGATGCCTTTTATTTTCAATTAACACGACGGCTTTTATATTTTTAATTCAATGAGATTACAATGTGGAATTGAATAAACATTTTCTAGCACGCGAAAAAAGCACTCGATATTAAAATTAACATATTTTTTTATTGAAGCAGACAGTACAAAAACACCTAGCTAGAGTATAAGATATACGTTAATGGAGAATAGAAACAACATTTTTATATTCTAACTTTTAAAACACTTTATATCTTTTCTCTTTTAACTTTTTTACTTTTAAATAAATTCCTAATATTAAAGAATATTAAAAACAGAACTGAAAAAAATTATGTGAATGTTTTTAATTAAATTTCTAATTGAAACACCAGGATCACTGCGTTTAAACACCAGTGCAAACCCAACAATCCAGTGGATAGTGGACATCAACGATAAACCAATTTATGTCGATTAAAGTTATTCCATTCTAATTTATCGCTAGCATTGATATCGGTCGTTTTGAAGCTTTTCTGCTTGGCGCGTTGCTAGGCACCGCATTCCGTTGTTGGCTGGCGCAAGTTTTCCCCAGCCGCTTTTTTTGCAGTTGTTTTTTTTTTTTTCGGTACGGCAGGTCAGTGGAAACCCTGTATTAATAAAGAAGGGTTTTAAATAAAATCACCCAATTTACTGTTTTTGCTTAGAAAATTCAATGGAGTACCCGATGACTTCGATTTTTATTAAAACGTAATAAACAAAATCTACATAAATTAAAAAATATGAAACTTAATAATAATATGAAACCTAAAAACAGCTGCAATGATTTATTTATTATTTTTGACTATTGCAAATTGAACATATCACCGACATTCTCACAAAAGTTGTAAAATTAATGCTGCAATTAATTAGTACGATGATTATAACAATGATTAGCGATAAACATAAAAGCAAGTTTAAACTACAATTTAAATGTGTCAACTGATCCAACGAAATTTGACATCGTTCATGATACAGCAATGATCGGTGTTCTTATTTGGTAGCAGAGAATCTCGGACCACATTCTCATCATATATCTTTTTCATTTATATAAACGGGTATGAATTAACGGTGGTTACAAAAAAAATTCCCAACAATTAAAAATTTAACTTCTTTAAAATAACATAGTTTTTATCCTTAAGTATTCACGAGATCCCCTTTTTTTTCCACCCCAGTGGTAATAAAAATGCTTGACACGACATTTTTCTTCCTACCCGCACGTTCCCATAAACCAAAACATTAACTTTGCTTGGCTTTACGTTTCTTGGTAAATATTGCGAAACTTTAAAATAGCAACAATGATTCAGCGTTCTTTTTTGGTAACTAGAAATATTGAGTGTTGTCACCGGTTAAACCTAATGGTTACATTGGTATCCAGTTTGCAGAGCTTAGTTTGAGAAAGGTATCTACACAACTGCGTTTAATAATCTGATCATCAATCAGGAAAGTTACAATAATGCTGTGCGCAAAGTTAGGAATATGGAGTTCTGATTAGGATTATATTAGCTGGGCATTGTTTCATACATGGTAGATATTATTAGTTTATTCTGTTTGGTCTAGGTGCCCCAACATTGAGCCATATTCCTATTATATATTGATTGAACGTAATCACCCATACTTTTCACCAAATTAATAAAGTCAATGAATCACGATTCCGAGTCCATTTGTCGAGTCATTTTTTTTTATTCAATACCACGAGTTTAACAATTATTAGTAAGAAACATAAAAGTTAGTTTAAAATACAAACTAATGCGTTAACTAATCCTCATAAAGTTTGTCATCGTTCACGCTATTTTAAATAAATATCCGATTTCCAATTTTTTTGTTTTCTGAACCTACGTTAATACAATCTAGATTTTCTTCTCGTCAGGTATTTCCGAAAATCAGGAACGTAATCCGCAACTCGGTCGAACTCATCGTGAAACTGTATGTAACAACTGCCGGATGATTCGCTGTATTCCAAAATGTACACGTTTAGCTCGCTTCGATGGTTCGATACGAACGGGTAGAGCTGCACGAACCAAGGTTCTTGATTGCTACCTGGTATCCTGGGAACGCGATATTCAACAAATTCGCATTGATCCGGTATTTCCTTCACACTACCCCAGATTAATATTTTTTCGAGTTTAGAACACCGTTTGGCGAACGCTAAACATTTCAAACTCGCACAGTCTATGTCAAAAAACAATTCTCGCAACGTATCGCGACAAGCGTTTGTTACCACGTCCAATTTGGCTTCGCATCCACTAGATGTTAACAAATCAACAACTTCCAGCGTTTTACAACGATTCAAAGCAATCGACAAACTACTCGTCGATATGTTCATGTTATTGAGTTCTAAGTGTTTTAGAGTGGATCCTGCTCCCTGCAGGATTGACACTAAGTCTTTTTCTGGAATGTCTGGACACGAGCGAAGTCCCAGCACTTCGAGACGAGGATAGGAAATCGGCAAAGTTTTCCAACCAACCTTGTACAGTTTTAGGTAACGTAAGTTTTTGCTCGCGTCGATCGATGAAACCAGTTTACAGCTACCGCTTATGTTACGTAATTCCAGCCATTCTAAGTTCGTTGGCAAAGTTACGTTCTTTTCGAAATCCGATTCCAGAAAACAGGCCGGTTCCACGAACAATTTTTTCGTGTTTCGCAAAAACTTGGTGATCAAATAGAAGCTAGCTGATTCTAAAAACAGACATTCAATATGACACGATACAACGTTTTCACAATTTCGTAGCACGCGTTTTAGTTCGTGGCGATAAAAAGCGCTATAGTTGTTGATGCGCAAACTCTTGAATTTGCGTCCATGACGATCCACAAAATTGAGAAACGATTCTTTTTCGCTCTTCATATCGCGCAAAGAGATGTCTTCCCAAATTTTGATGCCATCGTTCACCCGTTTCCATTTCTTGCACGTTCGTTCTAATCTGATCCTGTCTCGGAAGTTTAAAAACGAAAACACGTGTTCGAGTACTTCGTCGGGCAATGCGTTCACGTGACATCGCAAGTTTTCATCCGGCGACCGACGCTCGGATCCGACCTCCATCCCAAATTCGTCCTTTCGAAAAACCGAAAACAGTTGGTTAAGGAAACGCACTATCTACAGCTGTCGATTACAATTGTTTGCTTTTATATGGTACGCAATATACACCCTAAAAAAAAAATGCTCTTTAAAATAAATAACGTGCAATATAATATATTCTACTTTATTACACAACCAAATAAATCGGCGCATTATTTTCCGTCGAAAAAAAAACTACATAAACATTAACATGAACAAAAAATATTGCTCGTAAAAAATTTCCGACGACTGGGTTCGAGTCATCGCGCAAGTCTCAAAATTGAATTAGGAAGAAGTTGTAGGGTTTAGACATAGGTTTTGTCGTACTAGAACTATTTCAGATAGAAACAGCAGGTGGTCTGCGACAGCCAGCTAGAACCCATAATCACGGCTACCGGTGACTTTAAAGCAACACCAGGGCTGACAACGTAACAAACTTAGCGTATAAAACTGTTAGTGTTGAGGATGGCCTGGCCCATGATAAGGAAAGACGGGACAACTCGCTGAAGGTGTTGGCTGGACGCTGACTTGAAGTAACGTTCCACGCCGTCTATTTAAAACTCTTAATTTCGCCACCTTCGCTAGAGAGCGCCACGCTACATTCGCGTCACGTGACTCACGCGCGATCATAACAAACTATACTAACAAAAACTACTATTTTTAATTCTACAAATTTCAACTTTCGAGTAAAATCTTATTCCAGTCGGAAAAGAAACATTCGAGCTCAAAAATTTGTACCTAAAGCTATTAAATGAATTATTACCATTAGTATAAATGTTACGACATGCTTAACGAAGGAAATCTTTTACAATCACCTTATAATACGACTGAGATGATTGCACGTATGTAATTCCTAGGTTGATAATGTTTCATCGGTGCTCTTTTTATTAAGAGTATTATTAAGACTATCAATTCTTCTATAATGAATTTTGCGTATTTACTTTCGAGACCAAACATGAACAAATTAAAACGGGTTATTTGTTGTTCTTTTTAAACCACTTGAAGGGCTTATCATCCGATGATGGGTCAGGAATTTCTTCTTCTTGTGGATCAGGTGGTGGTAAAATTTCCCCATTTAATGCTGTTGGGACATCACCATCGTTTTGCTGCTGACCATCCCCTACCGCATCATCCGGTGATGAGTCGGGATTTTCCTCTTTTTGTGGATCAGGTGCTACAATTTCGTCATTTATTGCTGCTGGGACATTACCTTTATTTGGCTGCTGACCATTCCCTGCCTCATCATCCGATGATCGGTCAACATTTTTATTTTTTGGTGGATCAGGTGCTTGAACTTTCTCATTTATTGCTGGTGGGATAATACCATCTTTTGGCTTTGTCTCTTTTTCTTTATCTTTTTGGTCATTAGATTTCATTACGAACACAATTAGAACTATTAGGCAGATGAAAAAAACCAGTATCCCGATTGCAATCCACTTCATTTTTTATTTGCAAAAAATAATAAAAATAAATATTTTGCTACGAAATTTGAACTTCGCGATAAATGGTTCGCGATCTTTTACGCTTTTTCAATTTATA
This sequence comes from Schendyla nemorensis, assembly GCA_034698245.1. Lineage (NCBI taxonomy): Eukaryota > Metazoa > Arthropoda > Chilopoda > Geophilomorpha > Schendylidae > Schendyla > Schendyla nemorensis. The sequence goes on along the minus strand of JAQGBF010000152.1, from coordinate 2,761 downwards.
ATATATAACAACTTCATAAATGGATAACAGTAACAGAACGTAAAATTGAAAATGCGCATGTTTGAACTTTGAAAGCGTGAAGGTTGGCCAGCTTTTTCGTTTCTTGTAAGTACAATCGCAACGACGGTTCGAAATTCAAGTTTAGGTTTGCGTATGTTCGAACCCACTGCGCGAGGATCGATCTTTGGCGCTGCCAGACTTCGATCTTAATTTAAGTGTGGAAGAAAAAAAAAAAAAGCCTTACCACCCAACTAAAATCAAGACTAATTCGAATAAAATTTATTGACCACTTGATTACGAATAAATTTCTATTTAAAAAAATAAAACACTTTGCTAAAAAAATTTAGCGTACAAATTTTAATTAAACCTAAATTTGCGTAAGCGTGTAAACCGTTACGTCAAATGCGCTCTTCTGCAAAAATATTTCGAACCAGAAAATTCTGAAAATCTTTCGCGAAATTTAAAAAAAAACGTTGTTAGAGAATATTTGAAAAAAAAAAATAGAAGGGTGATTTAATACTCACTCGTACATTTCGAAAATATTCATAATTAAAAAAATCTTTATAAACACACTACGAATTATGGAAGACAACAAAACAATAGCGTTCATTAGGAAACCCGTAACCATTCCATAAAGATGAGCGAAAAAGGTGCAAAGTTGGTAGGACATAAAAATTGGTACGTATTACTGCTAAAAGATTGGAATTCTCTTCCAACTTTTCCGCGAAGAGACGAATATTTTCGGCACGGAACGGACGAACTTATATCGGAATCGCAAATATGGTTCGAATCGATCATAAACCCTCAAGTAATATCGTATTTGATTTTTAAGTTTGCGTTACTTTCTCTAGTCGATTCGCCGCGCAAAAAGCTGGAAGAATTTCTTTCGCTAATACGAAAAAATCCCGATAACGAAGATACTATCAAGAATGTCTACCGCAAATTCTACGGATTTTCCATTTCTTGCAAAGAATTGACGGAAGAAATATCGAAACATCAACCGTTACTAGAAATCGGATGTGGATCTGGATTTTTATCCATGATATTAAAACACAATAACTGCGACATATTGGCGACGAATCTCGTCAGCAGCGATTGGGACCTCAACAAGCGCCCGAAATGCGAAATAGAGGATTTATCGGCTATAGATGCCATTCAGAAGTATCCCGAGAGAAACATCCTTTGTTCTTGGCCGAGATATTATCTCTCCGACACCTTTCCGTACATACAAAAGGGAACCAAAGTTTTGTTGATTTGCGAGCGATACGGATGTACCGATTGGATAGAAGAAGGCGAAGAATTTAAGAAAATCGCGGACGACGTCATGTTGCCACATTTTCAAGACAATTGGGATTGTTTGATGATATATGAAAAAAAATAAGTTCGAAATAAGTTCGAAAACGAAAAGATTGCAAAATAATGCAGAAATAAAAACCTTTGTACGAGATTTATAAATCCGACCACAAATATTTATTTCGTGATGTGCACAAATACATTTGTTGCATAATAAACGTGAACTCCTTCTATTTTTCACTTTCTCACTAATTAACAAACTAAAAAAAGCGTCACTCGAACTACGAGCAAACAATTTCCAATTGCTATTAACGCTGCCGAGATTAAAGATCTATTGAATCTAAATCTGGTTGGTACGGGTTCCGCGTTTTCGCAAAATCGAGAAAGCGTAAAATTTGGTCGGCTGCTGCGTGGAGCGGGCTGCGTGCGAATGCGAGTGGGGTTTATGGCATAGTAATTCGGTAACTAGTGTTCCTACGCTTACTACAAGCATCAATGTCATCAACGTGATTATAAACCAACTGATGAATGTTTCGAACTCGCGACTGTGCATCTCAATTTCGTTTTGGTCAGAACGATCTAAAAGGCAATGCTTTTAAACGAAAATTAACGAAAATCGTAATAATAATAAATAACCTCTATAATTATTTTACCTCAGTGGATTTTATCATTACGTAGCATGCAAATCTTATAATAAATCAAGGATCGTTTTGAAATCAAATAATTTAGACCATGATACATCGCAATATTCCAATATCGTTTAATAATCCCAGATTTGAAATTTGGAAGGTAAAAACGAAAATGGTTTTTGTTATAAATTTTATTGTTAACGACTATTCGTCGTCCGAAAACAGGACGTACTTTCCCAGCATAGTCGGCAGACCGAAGACGTTCGCGTCCACCTCGAACATCGTCTTGTATCGTCCGGTGAACAGAACGGCTCGTCTCACGGTCGTCCGACACGAGTGCCGCAACGACGGCAATCTTCCGACTGTTTTGATCGGTCTGACCTCCGGCAGCAAAGCGTTGCAAATGTCTTGCGACGCGTATTCCCAGATCAATTCCACGACGGCCTTCGCGAGGATCCGGTCGCCGAAGTCGTCTTTTGGATAATACGCTTTGCTGAAAACGTCGGTGCGTTCCGCGAAGCCGGCTTTTAACAATAATTTTGTCGCTTTAATGGCTGCGTCTAATTTACGATCGCTAAAACCACGCAAAAAATAAATAAACCAATCGATTTCGATCATCTCGTCTCTCGCGACGTCGATTGTCGTTTTGATCAAAAAGTTTATCATTTCTAAGTTGTCTTGAGAGATATTGATTAAAGCTTCTATGGCGAAATAGGTTCCGCGACCTTCGGCGACGTCGTTCTTCTTTTCGAACAGCGCTTGCGCGTATTCCCAGATCAATTCCACGACGGCCTTCGCGAGGATCCGGTCGCCGAAGTCGTCTTTTGGATAATACGCTT
>JAQGBF010000151.1:0-11395 GCA_034698245.1 Schendyla nemorensis | reverse complement strand
TCACACAAAAATAGACTATGCGAAAACTATAGGACCAAAAATACGAAATTGTATTTATGAGAAAAACGTTATCCAGGTTATCACTTGAAATTTATGCCTACATTCGTTGAAGCTAGTCTCAAATTAACGAATAATGATATCAATCGAAAATGATTGATAGTCATGCATTTCGAAAACAAATTTCTTTCCAATCATATGATCAATAGGATCTCGTATTTTTTGTCCGAGAGTTTTCACAGTGTCTTACAACATCGCAAACAGATCATCAATCAAAACCCATCGAAAACTCCGCAAAACGGTGTGAAAATCTCAGTGCATTATTTCGCAGGCTGCTTTTAATTGCGCACAGGTTTCTGTCTTTCCCCTCCTCGCTTCATAATGAGGCGGGGAAAGAGAAGGAGGGACCATCCCATCCATCCTCCCCCACAAACACTCTGTTTTCACAAATGTGAGAGACAGAAAAATATGGCCGAACAGCTGAAAGGTCATGGGAAAAAAGAGTGCACATATAGGGGAGGAAAGGGAAAGGAAATGCCACAACTTCCTTTTATTTCTCTTACTTTACTAATCCCAACTGAAAAATACATAGCAGATTTGTGACGTCACTAACTTCCTATGGCGTTCTGTATAGGTTCGCAGCCACCCAGAAACTTTATGTAATGGCGGTTGGGTGTAAGGCAGAGGTTAGGCAAACTTCTCGCTCGCACACACGTCGAGATCATAACCCTGGCTGACATCCCATGGTGAAGAAGTTGCCCTGTTTTTTATAGACCCTCTCTCGCTCACTCTCTCCCTACCCCTAAGTTCCAAGAATGCAGCGCGTAAAAGTACCAGAAGGAAAATGACTTTGAATTTGGGAATGGTGTTTTACTTTAGAAGTTTTCTTCAATTGCCTTTACTTTAGCAGGATGAAAAACATTTCAAAACTTTATCGAATAATTGAATTGGTTTATCGACACTTTGAAAAGTTTTGTCTTATCTGACTGGTCAGATGGAAAATTAATACACATAATTAATTACATACTGTCCTTATTGATTGATAGTATATACTACATTACAATATGGTTTTCGGAATAGAAAACATAGTATAGTAAATAGTATTATGTCACTTGGTTTTACTTTCAATCTCTTGTAATGACCGGTCCCTTGTTACCTGGCATGATCAGTCTGCTAATGGAAACACATCTGATCTGATCACTCTAACCTATATTTAAGGTATTATGGGTCAATCATGCCAGGATACAAGTAATTAGATATAAGAAATTAGTAACAACACTATACTGAGTAGAAAACATTGTCCTAAATGGCCACTCCCCATAATACAAATATAGTTGTTGGGAAAAGATGTATTTATGGATAGGAATAAGGACATAACATGAATTCATGAATTCTTATTAAAGAAATACTGTCTCCCTATCCATAAATAAATTTTCCCCGACGAGTACTATTTGAATTAGCACACTACTGTGAGTAGCGGCCATTTAGGACAATCTCTTCTTGCCACTAGTATACTAATGTATACTTTTTCACTTGCGGGTATACTTCTTTGATATACCTTACAAATTACAAAACTTTCAAAGGAATACGTTATTTCTTTTAGGCACACCGCATAAGTATATAAGAATCTCTCCTACACGCGACTTTAAATCTCAAATGCCTATCTACCACAATATTTTAATTAATAACCACAGGTTGATTTCCTTCAGGTGCAACCGTTCCCCGGCAAATGCCAAGGTCATCATCACCAACAACCAAAGACACACTACTATTTTGCCACAATTTCTCCATCCCTTACACAAACACAATTTTCCAAAAAAAAAAATAGGAGGCCACATAACCTAATCCAGCACACACAGCACATTCGACCAAGTTTTGCTCCTCTCTCTCTCTCTTCTTCATTAAGCCGTGATGAATAGCAAGGGTGTCGGGTGCTGGATGTCGAGCTTGGAGGTGTCTGTGGCTCGCAGATAAGCCTGGCTTTGCCCTCGAGAACAAACACGTGCTCATCTTTGCTCCGCCTGTGTTGGTCTTCCCATAATGCTTGCAGAAATAAACAAAAGAGACAGCAGCCATCACACCCAAAGTATATATATACACCTATACACTACTTATAAAATAAACAGACGTGTTTTTCGTCTTGTTTGCGTCTGCATGGCTCCGAGTAATTAGCTTTTGGCGAAAGGGGCCCTTTTGATGGAACCGTTATTTCTGTCAGATCCAGGGGTAAATAAAAAATGGGGGTATGGGAGATTTGTGGCGCGGATAATTTTTAATTTTTTTGGTATTGGCATTGAGCGAAGTGTTTTAAATTGTGTGTGCGGGTCGTAAATTTTAAAAAGTAAATTTATTGATAGCGTATGTGTATGTGTGCATGGCAGGGTTTTGGATTGAATTCAGTTGGAGCAGAAAAAAATTTAATCAAGTTTTTTTTTTCTCCAAACCGAGGCACTTTTTTGTAGGATTTTCAATCATGGTGTAAATGTATGGGCAATTTATGATTGCTTTAAACCCCGTTTGGAGCGTTGGGTTCAGGGCTGGACCCTTTGAGGCGACAAACTCAGACTTTTGACATCGTATAATTCTATATTTTTGCCTGGCTGCGAATGAAGTGTAGGTTTGGGATATAATGAAGCAGTAAGAGCTTAGTTTTTGGATGGAGGAAGAGAGTGTGTGCTGAAGTGTGCAAGGGTGGCATTTTTTTCTGTAACCTTAGCCCCGCAGATGGTTTTGGTCATGGGTTAAAATCAACACTCCTATGAGAAGAGGAGAGGGGAATGCGATAAGAAACTGATGGTGTTTTTGGTGAGAAAAATGGTTTAATGAAAAAAAAAGAGGGTGAAGAGTGTGAGAAATAAAATTGCCGTGACATAAGTACGAGGAATTTCAAATTATTGCGCTAAGTGTATACGTAGATAACGTTTCCTAGGTGTATGACTTATAAAGCACCTAAAAAAACCCGTCGATCTCAATTTTAAATATCAGTTGTTTTGGTCAGTAAAATAAAAGTGTAAGCGATGGACCTAGATCTATCTGCAGCGCAAGATAATCTTTTTATACTATACTACGCTGAAATATAAAAGTAATAAAAATATATGTAGCTAACTTATTATAAAAAGTGCGTTTGAGATTTCTGGTTAGTCCCAATGCGAAAATCAAAACTATAAAAATCGATTGCAGAAGATACACTATTGTGTCACATGCAGAGTTAACCTAATTTGATTATACAGTAGCCTCTAACAAATAGCCATGCTAAGGAAGAAGCTTTCCTCCTATGGAAATTACGTTTTTCTGGGAATCTTTAGCATAGAGAAATTGTATAGGCCTAAAAAACTTTATATATACCCGCAGAAATGCCAGTTTCCTTTTACCTGTATAAATTCCAAGTGACCTGAACTGTGTTCGAACTCATCAATAGGGGCAAGTGTGCTAACTTACTAAACCACCATTGCTGGCAAATAAAACGCTCCGAATTTGTCATCAAATCTATGAGCATATGTTCAGTTGTATATATTCGATATAGTTTTTAATGCATTTTTAAGACCATCCACTTGCTAGCCTTTTGCACAATGCCAGCATCTAGAGTTGCATTGCCCAACCAATTGTCTTGACATAACTTCTCAGGTGGTACAGCATGTGGGCTTTGGGTTATACAGAGACTCGTCGATTCTTACCAAGAAGACACATGAACCCATAAAGCATCAGCTTACACACGAGTCGCCCCCTTTCTCTCTGGGTTACATTACATGTTCCCCTCCAAGAACCTCTCTACTTCTCCTATTGCACTGTTTGTTTATTAAACTGCACTCCACCTGCGTTTATTGTGGCTCATTGAGGATTAATATAGACCCGTTATTTGAGAGAACTTTGGACTACCTCATAACTGTCATTGATGTGATATTACCCAGGCGCTGTAAGGTCGCAGCCCTTCTTGACTCTCCACTTTTTGCCCCCTTTGAGGCCAATGTATGGGTAGTTTCTGTCGACACCAGTTTCGAAGTGGTTAGGGTAGCTGCGATGATGGAGACTGTGCTGGAAGATTGTAACTGTAGAGATTTTTGTCCTTATTTATATGCACAAGTGGTCATGTATTTATCTCTATGGAGACACGACCGCAAAGTCCATTGCTGCGATGCTGCTGATGTTTTTTGCATTGTAAACGTGATCATGGCAACAACTAGTCTAGGCCTTAAATTCTGCTACAAATTGAAGTTTATATCTGTCCAGCTGCAGTCTGGATCATTAGGATGATAAAGAAGTTTTAAGGTGGATTCACACTTAAGCTATCGACAGCGTTTACACCGTAACACATGCGATTTCGATTGTTAAAAACAATCAAATTTGCACGTGTTACGCTGTCGTTCCTATTGCAACGCTTCAGTGTGAATCCATCTTTAAGCTGGATTCACACTGACGCGTTACAACAGGAACGATAGCGTAACACGTGCGAATTCGAATCTTTCCAACAATTGAATTCGCACGTGTTAACATTGGAAACGCTGCCAATCGCTTCAGTGTGAATCCACCTTTAGGCATACTTGTTCCTGGGACCAGATTCAAACCAAAACAAACAAGCATGGTGGCATTTTTACAAGTGGGAGACGGAGACATGAAAAAGGGATATTTTTTCTGAAAGTTGAAAAAATATTTGGTCCTTTGCTGTAAGATGTTAGGAATTTCATATAGTCGAAGTTCTCAAAACGGGTCAACCTTTTTGGTATTTGAATGACCAGAAAGAGAAATAAACAAATGTAGCAATATTCTGGTGGTATAAATGGCAATATTTCTATTTGTTTTCTCCCAGGTAAATAAATTTTATTTCAACCCACACGATAGTTAAATATTACTAATTCATTAGAATTGTTTTCTAAACAGAATAAAGCTTGTATTTATTTTAAAAACCGGAATTATAGCGAGTTACCATAACATACCGTATATACAAAATTACAGTGAATTATAGCAGATGACAGGTCATCTGAAAAGTTTGCAGAAATCTCAAGAAGTATTTTTCAATAATCTCAATCACATTTGAACTCACATCTAACGCTCCTCATAATTTTTTCTGCATTTCTATGCTGCATGAATAGTAATAAGGAATGCAATGTACTGAGTTTGAAAAAAAAAATACTCACAACATATTCCACTCACTTATATACACGGAATTCTCGCAGAATTTCACAGTAGTCTCTCTGTTGTAACCGTAAACCATAACAATGACTGGAATGAAGACAACTCTTAATTTGAGTCATTGGTATTAGCAGAACCCCCAGACTCCCAACACTACGGTAATTTGCAAAAGTGTCAGAAATTCATAAAAAGCCGAAAGGGGTGTCGGATATTGCCCGAAAGAGTTGTGGTCATGTTGAGCGTAATTAAGGTCCATTGGCTGAGTTTAACAAGTGATGGAAGCGCAGTAATGGATGTGAGGTCATTGGCATTGCAAAAGAAGAAGAAAAAAAATTGTTGAATGTTCCTCTTCTCCTCCCCCATACTCGAGTCTAGTTGAGCTATGGTGTATACAATGACCTCAGCTTTTCAGAAGCAATAATTAATTTTTTTTTTGTTTTTTTGAAAGGTAATTGATTGACAAACTCTCTTGGATGCTGTTTTTAAGCCCCGAGAAAAAAGTTCTATCCCTGTAATCAATTTTAAGTATTACACTGTAAAAACTCTCAGATCAAAAATACGAGATTGCATTTACGAGAAAAAAGTATATCGGGTTTTATCTTTGCTAGTATGATTGGAAAGAACTTTATTTTAGAAATGCATACATCAGTCATTTTCTATCGATATCATTAATTTGAGACTAGCTTCAACGAATGTAGGCATGTCCAACATGATAAAACCTGGAATACTTTTTTTTACTTTCGCTCCGGGGCTTTTCACAGTGTTAAATAGTACTTCACAATGGCAACGAAAAAAAGCATTTCCGAAGATCCAGTTTTACTAATTTTTTGTTTTGCTTTTCTTTTGCATTCGGAGTTTATTTTATCTGATCCATTCTTTTTCCATTAACCCAAGATCAAGTGTCGGATGTTGTTGGTAGCGTTGTATCTTCTTTGCATGCCTGAGAGCTTTGCTTAAGCCCTTGGAAAATGGAGTTTGTAACTCGGTCCCGTTGTTAATCTCGCTGTTAATCTTTTCATAATTACTCAAGCAGTAAACTAATTAAGAAAATGAAGGCTTAATAGTGGAAAATGCCTTGTTTTCTATCTTTTGTCGCGGATAAACAAGAAAGTGAAAAAATACTCCTTCTCACTTGATTGCCTCATTTGATGCGACTGGAAATGTCTTTTTTTTAATATTTCGGTTCTTCTTCCATCAGCAATCTGCTTCGCAAAACTTTTCCCATGTTTTTTCTGCACAGTCATTTCTCTAATCCCCAGAAAAACCATTATAAAACTAACAAAAAAAAACTATTTACATTGCACAACTACCGGAATTTTAATTTATTTACTCCCCATTGAGCCATTGCATAACATTACTTTCAATGCAAATAAAGCAATTGGATCTGGATTATTTTGCAATTTTTTGCAACGAAACACTAAGACAAATATTTACAGTCCAGGGCCATGGCAATTACCCTTAAGACCCTGGATCTTTTCTCCTTTTTCACCCACCCAAAATGCAACTGGAGACTCAATGTCAGGTGGACTAGAAAAATGCTCCACCTCGCGGATCAAATTGGAGCACCTCTCACTCACCTCGCCTTTGCAGACCCCCCTCGTCTGTATAAAGATACCCCCAGTGTTTTGTGCAAGTGTCTGCCCTATGGAGTGGTCGAATGTCTTGAGCCATTGTCCACTGTCTCCCCCATACTCGACAATTACATCATTTCGTCTGGAATCCAGACGCAAGTCCTTGGGCCATTGGGCAGAAAAAATGGTCTTTTATTGAGTGTCACCTGTGTCCGAGGTGTCGTCTGGACAGGTTTGTGCACACGTGGTATCAAAGTCTGGTCATCTGTCTGGAAAGACTAGAACGCCATCTCACCTTGCTCAATGGTCAGGTAGAAATGGATGGAACTTCTTTTTTCCTCATTTCTGTCCACACATAAAAGTGCCTTTCAGGTGTAGAACTTTCATTTCCGAAGCTCACAAAAGTGTTTTTCAGAAATCTTTTCTTGCTTTGTAGAAATCTTTCTTGGGTTTTGGAAGAGAAGCTCAGGGTTATTTTTTGTTCCTTTGTTAGGGTTATTATTTTTTGTGGACGGTTTGTATTTCTTTGCGCCAATTGGTGCATCTAAACAAGAGTCAATTTCCTAATCAAAGTTCTGGAACATTATGTCCCTCTGTAGTAAGAAATTACACTAGTTTGGTAATTTGTTGTAGGAAGGTTGGAGTCAATTTGTTTTAAATTGATGACTGACGCCATGGCAGATGTGCAGCTATAGTCATTCATTTATTTTATCTTCTCTTTTTTTCTTCTTTGCTGTATTTATTTAGGGGTGGAAACGAGGGTGACTCCTTTTACTCTTTTAGCGCTGCTGATGGCTAATTAAAGGATTGAATGAGACAATTTTCAAAGATTTTTTGATGTGTTTTTCCATACTCAATTGAAGGAGTAATTTAAAATGAGTCATCTGTGTTTGAGCACAAAATGGGTCGTGTCAAATTACACCTACGCTCGTCTTAAGTCTTCGCTGTTTCTTTTTTTGAAAAATCAATTTGCATATTAAACAATAAAATCGCTTTGCTCCTTAGATGTCACGCTAAGCGTAATGAATTAGACAGGAGGACTTGATTTAAGCCCGCCCTCGTTTTTCGACCGCAATTAAGTTCCTGAGGTTCAGTTTCGTAGTGAACTAAAATACAATACGCAGTATTTCCCGCTGTTATATAATTTCTGCACGAGCATATGTAATAAAAAATTTTTTCGTTCCATTTAATCTGACATTTAAATGAAGTAAACAAACTGTGTACACAATACAAAAGTTGTGTTATATGATACAGTATCTTGAACTATTGCTAAATCACTTCATGTATAATTTGACAACTGCGCATTTAATACCATAATCATAATGATATTGCATTACTATTTTTTTGTAAATAAACTTGTAAAAGTTAAATTAGGTAATAAAAAAGCGTATACTATGAACCTACTTAAACGATTTTGGTTATAGTATAATATATAAAAGTCTCCAAATATGCAGACTTCCGGTGAGTCGGTATGTAAAGAGTATGGGACCCGTCCCCAATACCCAATTGTTAAATAGTTTAGCATACGCTTTAACATCCGCCTAATTCTTTGGCCAAATGCTAACATTGTGTATCTTCTCAAATGTGAAAGAAATTCCACTTTTGCGCTGTTTCTTAGTCGTACAAATGCTATCGACATTGGCTAGTTTGAAACCCATAAAACATAAGTTTGGGTATACATGTAATATCTAAGCCATTAGAACTGGCGAAAATTAGTGCAAAGCTCTATATTCATTCCAAGAGCATTCACCTTGTCGTACATTCAGTACAATCCACCAGCACGACCTTCTTACCACAATTTCTTTGTCGCAACTGTACCTTATATAGGCGCCTTTTCTAATTTGCTAAAATTATTTTTATCTTTCTTGTCATTGCTTTGGTTTCAGACGCCTTTATTAGTGCCACGCAGCATTCGTCACACAATCAACCAATACCATATATCCTGAACATGTACTAATATCCCACTTCTCACACTATTTCAGACCATGCAACAACTCAACTCAACTGAACCTTTAATCAAGCCAACAAACTCCCAACAACCTCAAAGGTAAGTCACACAAATTTGTCATGTCACCACTCATTCAAAAGATTCAAACCACTTCTTTCTTTCTCTCTATCTCTCTTTCGTTCCAAAAGAAATCCAGAGCAATCCCCAAAGCACAAGTCTGGACATCCAACTGTGCAAGTCAGATTGCCAATTAACTCCGTAACGTTCAAATCTCCAATGGGGGGGAGCCAAAGTCACTAGAACTATTCTGAATAGCAACATATTCGACTTCCGCAAAGACCTCTAAATGGGCGACCGAATACGCCTCCTTTTCTTCTGCTCTTCTGGACTTCATTAGAGTAGTAGCAGATTCGTGATGGTTTTAGTTGCAGTGACGGGGGGTGCGGTATGCCGTGTTTGGTTGTGGCGATCGGGTTATGGAGCGAGAGAAACATACATAAAAAATGGGAATTTCCTCGTTTCATAATATAAAAAGCAACAAAAGAATACATCAAACGGACTGCACGCTGTTTGAATGCGGGAGGAGATAGAGAAGGGTTAGCCATGCGCCGCAAATTGGCGTATTTTGTTATTTTAAGTTTTATGGAATTGCTTTTGTGTTAGAGGTGTCTGCAAGGTGATTCCTTTATCCGATGGCCTGGCTTTTGTGCTTTTTCTTGGATGGGGTGGGTTTGTTTGTTGGAAGAGTATAGTTTAGTGTGTGTCTTTGTTTTTTGAGAATTTTTGTTTTGGAAAGTGACTGTTAAATTCTGGAGATCATAAAATCATTTTTGGAAAGTTTCTGTCTGTTTATTTTTGAATATTTTTTGGCATGTTTTAAATTACAATAGGTTGATATGTGTTAATAGTCAAACTAACTCTTGGATATAATGCTCTGATCTATATCCTTCCGAAGTTTGCGGTTTCCAGACAAAAATATCTATTGTTGTTGCAATCAAATTTACCACTTCGCACTACCATAAATTTAGCTATATAAACAGCAGCCTAAACGTGATGGGAATATAGTTTTGATATCAATTAAGCAACAAAAGAAACCAGGTTGCAGAATATAAAATTGCTTTGTGTATGCCCATTTTAAATATACCAAGGGCATGCTTCTCTGCAAAGCAAAGGCTGGCAATGTACTGAATTAATGAATGTTCCCGAGTGATAAAGAATTATTTTACTAATATGACAATGAAGTGTTTATTTACGTAGTCTATAGTATAAGTTTGTAGTTGTATACCGAGTTGTATATTTTTGAAACCTAATCATTTAGAACCAAAGCAATATTCAAACTATTTAAATTTATGGTAATATAATCACGAAATTATAAAAATTTAAAAAAATAAATGGCCCGTGGGGACGACCTCCGCGTTATTAGCACGGCACTCTAACCAACTGAGCTAACGGGCCATTAACTTTCGCCTCCGTACACTCCTATTTAGAGAAGAAAGCTTAAGTAAATATAAAAGATTACAGTGTTATGATTCAATAAATTAAGAGTTATGATATACAGCGTGATTTAGTTACATTCTACAGGCTACATTTATCCTCATAAATAACAACAGTATACTTTTCACTTCTAAAACCTTTTTAACATCTGCAACAATCGCCGCGTCATCTCGCCTTACCAACCAGCTTAGAAAGTGGCTTATTAAGAAACCAAGAGTCATCATAACTTCTCTACATCCATCCGACTGACCATCATAAAAAAAACACTCCATTCTTTTACTCACTCGCCCACACACCTACTTCCATAATCCAACCATCCATCCCTCCATCATCAGCCCCATCCCCAACCCAACCACCAAAAAAACATCAAATTTCTTTTCTTCCTTCTCCCACTCCCATCCTCCATCCCATCCTCTCAATTCCACTACAACCAAATGAGAAAAAAAAATCCCAATCCGAGCTGATGGAATCTCTCGGCGGTAGGTGATGAAGCAGGGCCCCGGCGTGGCACATTGATCGTCAGGTCGATCACCCGTCTGTTTTTCCACCCAGTAAGAAAGAAGCTTCTTAAGAAAGGATTGAAGAAAAGAACCAATCCCATCCCACCGTTCCCCAGATTGACGCCTAGATTCTTATCTCGAGGAAGATGCTGCTTCTTAACCCCGGCTCGGTCACCAGGTTAGATTAAAAGACAGACGAAAAAAACGAAACTCCCCATTCCAATTAGACCAACATCGAAGTTTTCGATTTTTCGATACTTCATTCGGCACTCCCTAACCCATCGATTCCCAGGTATTCTGGATTTCCAGCGATTCTGAACGGCTTCAACCCTGTCTGGGTCACCGGACGAATAAAAAGAAACTCCCCATTTCCAATTACAAACAAACATCGAATTTCTCGATTTTGGGATACTTCATTCGACACTCCCTAACCCATCAATCCCCAGGTATATTCTGGATTTCCAGTGACTCGGAACGGTGGAGGAAGCTACTTTTAGATGTCCTTAACCCTTTAAAAGACCTGGCCGAGCTGACAATAGCGCAAAGAATTCGGTTGTAAATGAGTTCGATGACGCCTAAGAAGGAACTCTGGAAAAACCCCCTGCTGAACGAACTTATTTGTCTCGTGGTCATTTTTCTTGCGTTCCTTTGAAGGAAAGGGGTAAACGGGCACGCGAATTTTTTTCTTCTTCCACTTTTTTTCGAATTTCTCTAGGCTATAAACAATGTAGTAATTAGTCTAGAGAAATTCGAAAAAA
>JAQGBF010000150.1:0-11412 GCA_034698245.1 Schendyla nemorensis | reverse complement strand
TTCACATGTGAATGCCTTATTTTTAATCTATGTTACACATGCTCCCTTAAAATGGGTATCAAAATAAACTTTTTTTTTTAAATACCTCTCCGTTCTGCTTCCAATTCCAAAGGTATTAGAATGCCATCGTATTCATCACGATAGCCGTAATAGTCTGCATCGATGTCTTTCATAAGCTCTGCTCTGGTTTTTCTCGGTGGCGGCGGTGGTTCCCTTTCGAATAGTTCCCTCACCCCGGGTAGTTCCTTTGCGGCGCCGAAGTATTTGTAGCCTCGATTTCCAGGCACTTCTTTGCCTTCATGATCAAGCATTCGAGGACCTACTCGCGTGTAGTCTGGACCGCCAAGTTCTCTGATGCGGTATTCCCAATGGCTTTTTTCACGAAGTAGCTTATTTATTTCATCGTTCAGGTCCCGAATGCGAAACTCCCCCAAACCAGCTAAAATTCACAAATAAAACCGCTAAAGAATTAGAATCTTTGAAATTTCATAGCATTTTTCTATGGATAGCATTGTAGTATTAATAATCAAAGTACAGTGCTCCCTCGCTATAACGGAACTCAAGGGACACCCCAAATGACTTCATTGTAAAGAGAATTTGTAGTACTGTATCGATATAACGAATTATCTTCGTTATATAGATACCGGTATGTTACTTCGATATAATGAAGAAATCTCGTTGTACATGTAGTGAAAAGATTAAATATTAATAATATTTCGATTTAATTTTTTCCTTTGCCTAGTTATTATTCCAGTTAGTTTGGTAAAATTACAATTTTAAATATCAATTACGAGAAACAAACTTGTGAGTTAACATTATCCAATACCAAAACATTTTTTCCTCAAAACCTTTCAACACTTTTTCTAAAAAGTATTCATAGATGCCTTTTGACTGTTTTAAGAACTTAACTAACTTTAGCATTGGTAACCAACCAATGTTTTAAAAAATTCGTTATAACGCGTTCGTTATAACGAGGGAGCACTGTAGATAAGATTAAGAAGGTAACGGATAGAATCATTCGTAATTACCATTTTGAATTTGTGCCACTTTTTTGGAGACTTCTCTTATAATTTGAACTCTCCATTTTTCGGCTTGGGAAATACTGTGACACTCTGATGCTAAATAAGGCCGTCGATCCTATAAAAAGATTATAATTAATATGCTGTTAACACGGTATGTATATATGTCTTGATTTCCTTACTTTGTCCTTGCCTGTTTCTGCTAATTGTGCAGCTCTCCAACGCGCAAGCGTAGTCCTAAAAGACAAACAAAATTTATTAGCTGAACATGAAATATAAAGTGATATCGTTGCACTCGATTTAGAGGCAGACATTACACATTTCGAGCCGCAACTACGGTCAAAATTCATAAGTTCCACATGAATGAATGTAGTTGTCTCGACGAATAGACTGTGTATAGTGAACTTGAACTTTGCCAACAAACAATAACCGAAAATGCATAGAGAGGCATTTTAATGTATCGATGTTGGCTTTTTTATAGCAATATTGATTAAATTGTGAGACTTAAAAAACGCCAATTTTGAAAACCAGTTTCGTGTGTTTTTGCTTAAAAACCTTCATTACACAAAACAGATTAGGTACAGCGTCTAATCTAGGACCATGGTTTTATATCTAATATTCTCTGTGTGTAAATATGCTCATAAAAGGATTATTAATGGCACTTTAGCACCTGTAATTTCTCTAAGAGTTCTATTTCAGAATAAAACCAGACTCAGGAAATAAGACAATTTACAACAACGAAATAATTAATTTCACATAATTCAAAATTTCCTCATAGAACCTTTCTATTCAGAAACTTAAAACTCATAAAATTAACTTTCATTTGTACAACTACTTAAAAAATTCAGGGAATTAGCATTTATTTCGTAGGAAGCCACGAATTTACCAATCCTATTTCGTAAATTCGTGCTTTCGTACTCATTAAAACGAGATACTTGTCAACAAATTTCTTACATAGCTTTTTCGGCGTTCCTAGCCTGAAATGACAAAAAAAAAAATACATTTAGTAAACTTTTAATGAAACCGTCAAAGATACATCTTACCATGTTCTCCTGCAAGTTATCACTGCAAACTGAGACAAATAATCCCGAAAAAACTTAACCAAATACTCCTACAAATACTCCAAACAAACGCAAAATCGTAACTTCGACGCTTTCCTAATAGTCCTAGCGGCGATCGGAGGAACTACAGATGCTACGGCGTTCCAAAATATGATTTGATTTATTTTTATTTTTCAAAGGTTACATTGGCTTGGTAAATCGTAGTCAAGACGATATAGATAAAAACCGTGACATAAGATCTGCTCATCAAAAGGAGAGAAGGTTCTTTATGTCTCATCCAGCATATCGGTAAGAATATGACAATGGCCAAGATATTCTAAGTGCGCAGAATCAAGAGGCTTGTAAATATACCTTAAGAACATAGTGATGGTTAAGTATCATTGTCTTTGTACAGAAATATGGCCGACAGACTAGGCTCAAAGTATCTTCGAAATAGACTTAGTGAACAGCTATGCAGCCATATTAAAGAGAAATTGCCCAGAATGAGAGCCCAAGTGAAGAAAGAGCACAACCGAGTCAAACAGAATTTAGATGCAATGAATGCTTTCGAACAGCAAACTGATGACAAATGGCAACAGCCAAAAATAATTGAGTAAATAATTGAAAATCTTGCAATATTTAATTCTGTACTCATTATAATACATTTACAGGCTAATCCAAAAGTTCACTGCTCAGTTCACTTCAGCCATCAGCTAGCAATTGGCATATATTCTTTGAGAGTTCGCATAAATGTTTGAGCGACTCGAGCTAACCGGAGACTCAACTCCGTTCAGTGCACACGTGACGCACAGTTCTCCACTTTTGCCCAATTTAAAATCCTCTTTGGATGACTGGCTTGCGCAGCGATCGTATAGGAAACTGTTCTTTCTCCGGGTTTGCATATCTAGAGGTGTCGGTGGCAATGGGTCGTTTCTTCTCGGTTTAATTGACCTAACTGTTGATGTATTTGAATTGGTACCTGAGATAACCAATGGAAAAAAATGAAATAAAAAGTTAAACACAGGAAAAAGAGAGTCTAACCTATAGAAATTAATAATGTTTTGATTATAAAACTTCAACCGATTAATATTGCAAAATCTTTATACTATAATAAATTGAAAATCGCAAACGAAATCAAAGTTAAATCAATTAATTTCTCTGGTTACACCTAAGACTGATGTAATTACCAAATCACTCAGTTCTACAAACTTATGGGCAAAGCCACCTATAGTGTGCTATGGCACGTTGCATTTGGGTGCGTTGCAAATAGGCGCAGTAATTATTATTAGGGGTTGCATTTGGGCGCGTGAGTGGGTTGCATTTGTGTAGGGTTGCATTTTGGTGCACTAAGGTTGCATTTTGGCGCATTCCTCTTAACCTAACCCTCACCATTGTATGTACTAGAAAGCACCTCCTTTGGCTTCACTGCAGTATTTCTTCTTGCCCCAGCTTCCAAAAATGAAACTTTCCCCTAAACCTAGCCCTCAACCTTGTACCAGAAAGCACCCCCTTTCTGGCTTCACTGCAATTTTTCTTCTTGTCTATCAATTAACAAAGCACCTTAAGACAACAACTGAAAATAAATAATTAATTGCCACACCAAATGCAAGTCTAAATAAACTCTGCGCCCAAATGCAACCCTTGTATGCCCCAAATGCAATGCAATCCTAAAATGTGTTCAAATGAAATTATTGCAAAAGTGCAACTTGCCACATTGAAACGCGTCCTTATGCACCCATCTGACTTTAGTAACCATCATAATTACCACAAATTTACTTTGGAGTTCCTTAATTAAAATCCAGCAAAAGACAAAGCAGACAGGTACAGGGAACATTAAAGCCTCAACTTGATTATAACTAATTTCCAAAAATAATAAACCTCGCCAGGGCTTTTCTAAATGTTTTTAGCCACTGCTTTAGGAAAGCCTTCAATGGACATCTAAGATTACCTTTTATACTAATTCCACTTGGACCAGCTTGGGGATGCAAAGGTAATTCGTACCCATCTTCGGTAATAGTATTAAAGTACTTGCACTATTTGACATAACAACAACATGTAACACACAAACAATCTGACATTTTTACACTTACTGCGGGAGGATTCGAAGTGTACTCATTACCAGCTTTTCGTAAAATGAATTCTTTATTTAACATGCAAGGATCCTGAAATTAATAAAAAAAAAGTTATTTAAAAAACTTGTATGACTTTTGAGTGTATGTTACCGAGCCGGATTCAGGTTTCTTATCACCGCGACATAATTTCAAATAATTTAGTTCGAATTTACTGTTGGTCTTCAAGAACCCATTCCATTTCAAGCAAATGCCGATCGTGATGATTATCAAGAAGACGACGAAAGACAACGGTAGAATGACTTCGAGGATCGATGGCGGAGTTGACTGCGGGCCTTTGCACAGTGAATTTCCATTTTGAGAACTCTGGAAACAAGAAAATCATATACAACTTTTCAGAAAAAGCTTATCGCGCTCTGCGAATTGTTAATTACACAATGAAATGGGTGCATTATGTAAAAAACAAATAAATGTCAGATTTTTGCAGACTTCTGGAATAAACTTTTATAATACACAAGTAATAAAAAATTATCAATAATTCTGCAAGAGGATCATTTACAGCTTCACAGTTTTCAGTGCAGAATTATTAATCTGAGCATCTTTTGGGGAGATACTCAAGATTACAGAATTATTGGTTTGTTTTTGGAGCACAAGCGGTACTTAGAGATAACACAACTCAAGTCATTGTCTAAATCAGCAGTCCCAATCAAGTTCAAATCAATAAATTCGTGAGCGTTTTGGAAATCCCGAAAACTTGTCCAAAAAACTCGCGGATTGGCTGATTTTTGTTCGATTGTTGTTCCTGGTCAGTCTTTGGCTGATGAGTGGCATTATCATAGAAATTCAGGTATCAATATCCTTTTCGGACAATTAAAAACAACTCAATGTGTCGAAAATGACATTAAAACCAACTGGACAGCAGACAATTGATGGGTAGCCTTCATTTCGCCCTAAATTTTGTACAAAATTGCAAACAAAAATTTTTCTAGTAATACAATCTGAACAAGCAGTTATGATTTTTATGATTTTATTATGGGTTTGTGATTTTATTTTGTATTCTACACAGGTTTTTAATTTAATGGAAAGAATAATTTTTAGAATTCAGTTTTTGTGTGTGCGAAAATGAGGGCGTAAACTCATTTCGCCCTACTCCTCATTTTTGTTTTAACTTTTCTTCTTCGTCTTATCAAAAAATGGATAATGCCATTGGATTCCCCTTGAGAAGACCTTTCCAATAATATATATAGGATTCCCTATATGCAACTATATTTTGTATTTTAACTCAAACTCTATCAGAGGGCGAAATGAGGGCTTTACTACTCTAAGAGACAATTCAAGATGGATCACTAATTCGGATCCAGGGGTCGGAATAACAAAATCTACCCATAAAACCCTCCTGTAACAATGAAAAACGAGGGAAAACCGATATTAATCCACTTAAAACCAATGCCGGTGTTCAGTTGGACAAATTAGGCCGCAAAAAGTAAAAGAATTGTTTTTCCAGACGGACACCCTGAAAAAAACCTCTGCATGGAATCTTTTCATAGACTAAGCAATAAAATCTCACCGCATGACCCTCATGAGTAATGCCCAGATGCAGCCTACCCATCCTCTTGAAAACACTGAAAACAACAAAGTGGGTCACAACTACTGACAGTGCCCCCTCAATCCTTCGTAGCTTTAAATTTAATCTTTAGACATTTATTTTAATAGAGCAAGTTGTTTTGGTTAAGTTTAGATACAAAAGCAGGATTACTTCAGTTTAGCTTCACTGCGAGGCAGAGTTTATGAGCAGCTGCAATAAAATAGTCTACATAGCATCTTAATTTTCACCCAAAAAAAAATAAAAGAAAAAGCGCGAGTGCCCCACTGTTTTAAAGAATACTCTTGAGGAAAAGCAACAGAAAAAGCATGCTGGAAGATAAGATGAGATTAAACGGCCGCTGCCTGGCCGCTTCACATCAATAGCTTTTTCAATTTCAAATGCTTTGCCCCTACACTAAAATCATTTGTCAATAGTGGCCCCTATGGAAACCCTCTTAAACATCCGACCAAATGGAACCCATATAAGCCCCAGAAAAAGCAGGCGCCCAAATAGAAGCCAATACTCGGTTTGTGTATGCGAACCGAAAACACAAGTCGCATTTATCGCATGGGACCTAAGGTACATGTTCCAAGGACCAGACGAAATAACAAACTCTGATGAGGATTCTTTTTTGGCAATTGTCTTTTATCCATGATTCCATAGGTGGCATTACTATCGAATCGCATGTCTGCTTTCGATTGTTTTTTAGTGCAGATGACTTGCACTAAAACGCAAAACGCTTTTGTGTAGCCGTTAATTCCACTAACAATTCCACTAACAAGAAAATTAGTACATTATAACATAGGTTATGGGTTTTTAGGCATCTTGGGAAGTCACTCCACCCTCCCTCTTCCCTAGCAAACCAGCGAAAAGCATAGTTCCGTTTTTTTTTTTTTTACTCGAGTGTGCACTTTTTTGCAGTGGTCGCTGCTGACAAACCTTTAAAAGAGTCGGCACATAAAGGCAGAAATGATTTCATAGATTACGCTAATGTTGTAAAGGGACTGATAATGAATTCTAGCTATATGTACGAATATAAAAACTAAAAATTTCCAGAACCTATTTCGTGAAACTTTTTTATCAGGTTGTAAACTAGACCTGCCTATTTCAAATTACTTTTGATAAGTTTCTACGTATTATATTGTAGTACTGTGTGTTGCTCGACTTTTGACTTAAGGCGATTCGCCGATTTATTCGTGCAGATTGGAAGAGGATGCAACTCATCATTTTGAAATCCCCTTATCTTTAATTGACTCAGAAATGAAAAGTGTTTGCACTAACTGGGTTTTTACCAGGAAAACTCGCTCAAAGAATTAGTCTGTGAAGGATGTTTATAAATCGCATGACTAAATGAGATATTTATCCCATTGTAATTTAGCAATGAAAATGAAACGATATTTTAAGATTTAAAACATAAACTTCGTCAAGTCTCACATGGCAGGGCACCCTGATATTAAAATACTCAATCCTCATACAAATCTTAGTTTGCTAAAATAATTAGAAGTTAACGAGAAGGACTGGTAAGTGGTAAAAGTAATTCCGATGGATGCAAAAAAATAACCGATTGCGAAATTAACAGGAAAAGGTTACAACTGATAAACTTTTTCATTAACAAGGAAGGATTCGATATGATTTGAAGAAACGAAAACAGTTGTTCTTGATTTTTGTCTTAGGCATGAACACATGCAATTCCTAGAAAAATGATATTGTCGTTTTTAATCGATTTCTATCAATGGGATTTTTGCACGATCCTACTTTGTTTACAATAAGCACTTGGGAATTTAGTAAATCGGAAGAGAGTTTGCGAAGTTTCGTCATGAGATTTTTAGAGACGAAAAGACGTGAAAACGCATTGTTGACAAACATTCCATTTTAAATTTTGCATTTTCCTCATCTCGCGACGTAATATTCTTTCTCGTCAAAACAAGCAATACCAGACAAACAATACTCAATTTTGTTTAATATTTGGATTTCACTTGTTTCGTCAGCAATTCAAAACGAAAACATCATAAACCTTATTTTTAATTTAAAGATGTTTGTCGCATTGGATTTGAAATTGTGCACAAGCAGCTAAAAACCAACAAAAAAAAATGTTGCACTAGAAATTATAGCAAACTGTTTCAACACCAAACATGTCTTTAAATACTTGCATAAAACAATGTCTGAAATACGAATGATCTGTCACAATTTGTCCACAGTGATTAAACACATACTTTCCAGAATGAAATGGAATTGAAAGCTCGAATTATATAATTATTTGTTTTGTCAGGACATCTGCAGGAAATGTCGAGGTAAAATGCACACACATTGCACATAGAAACAACTAAATCCTAGATAGTGAAATATGTGGATCACTTATTAAGGTGATGTAAAAAAAAACATTTTCTTTGCATTTCTGTATCTAAATTATGGCATAGTCCAAAAGTACATTTCCAATTATCATATTATAAAAGATAATAACTACAGTATATATGGAGCAGTTAAGATTATTATTTTTTAGTATTACTGCTTTTTGAATGCTTAGCGGTACCGTATTAAATGTGGGAAATTATTGAGAAAGAGGTCAATGCTGCATATAGAAAGAATTAAATAACATAGCAGCTGAGATCTCTTTCTCAGATGCTGTTTTGCTGCCGATCTAACATGATTCCTGGCTCCTTTGATCTGGCTTTTCAGGTACAGAAGAAGAAGAATAATAAGGCGCAACTGCGACAGAATGGTACAGAAGATCTTTGAGAATCATAAGTGACAAGAGTTTCAAGTTTTCAATGGAATGCTGTGTGGGAAGGATGTGACAGAAGGTAAAAAGCACCATAACTTAGTTTAATGTATATCAGGTAACTTGGAGGAAGTTGAAGTTTGCACAAAAACTGTCATAGAATTTATAGCTTAGATTTCTTATGCTCAAGAGTAGATAGATAGACCTATCCACTGTCACCAGATTGTAATATAGAGTTTGTGCCTTTCTAATCTCGGATTATGACAGACTATATGGGTTGACAAGATAATAAACTAGGTATCTGAAGAGATTTATTTCAGGAAATCCAAATATTAAATTATAAATTAAAAAAAAATAATTTTATATACACATTATATACATTTATTATATACATATAAGTAAAAAGATAACTTTATAAAAAAAAGAAAATATATAATACTTTAGTTAAAATACATAAACTATAGTAGTTTTATGTTACAGTACTTACTTATGTCGCAAAGTCTAGTAAGGATAAACATTATTTTTATTTTAAACATTAGTTGCATTAAAACGTAATGTCTTAAAAGTTTTACGGGTATTAGGTGCTAACTAATAACCTAAACCTCATTTTAGAATCCGGCTATTGTCACTAGTAACTAATTTACCCAAACTTTAACCAACTTTAAGCCAGGTAGCAAATATGGGTACAGGTTTTAGGCAACTGGCAATTAATTGCCTGTAAACAATTAGTGTCGATAGGAACTAAATAGTTTACTGGCAATTAATTGCCAGTTGCTTTAATCTTCCAAGCAATTTTAACACTACGTACAATTAATGATAACAAAAACTAATTGGAGATCAATTAAAAGTTAAAGTAAAGAGAAAAATTCAAATTTTCAACACTATGATAAAAAATAATGAAACAAAGACTGAAACTATTTTTCCTGTTCGTTCCACTTCCTCGTCATCCAACACTAATAAAACGCTTCGTTCTCACATATTATTTTTCGTGCTTTAAATGCGCGCGTTGCAGTGCAGCCAACTTAGTAAACTCTCGCATCGCCGCATTCCTTGGCACTCGTGAATTTTTATTCAGCGAGGAAGCAATTTATCTAGTCGGTCAGTGGGTCAGGTGGCGCAGGTGGAAGCGACTCTCGTTTTCTTCGCTCTTATCTCTTAGTGTCACGACGGTATTTGCAGACCTTATTACGGGCTCGTAAATTACCTTAACCATATAGATTACGTCCGATAAATCGTAATTGGCGCGTGGGAGGGACACGCGCAACTCCGTCATTTTCAACGGCTTTATTAAGTTGCGGGGCGAATGTTAAGAATCCTATACAGTGTAAAAGAGTGAATTATGAGCAACAATGACGAGTCGCTTATCTAGCTTATTTAAATAGATATGTTCTGTTGTTACGGAGAGGTCAGCAATTCTACGTTTTAACAATGGCTAATTCGCACCATAGGATACATTATTTGGGAATTGCTAACCTCTCTAATATTCACACTAGTGTAAACGCATTGTTGATTTTTGAACAATAATTTCACATCTATTAAATAAGGAATTTATAAGGACTTTTCATTATTAGCGGTCGAGCCCATTGTCAGTGGCTGAGGTGAAGCCGAGGCCAACAACACCTGATAAAGAAATTAAAAGTACTCTTCCCAATTATAAAGAGGCAGATCAATGCAAGATGCGAGTTTTGATTTTTCGTCCTAAAGCCTAGTTTGCACTTCCACTTTTCACTGTGGAAAATTGGCTGGGGCGTTAAGTCTCATTGATGGCTTCAGCCTTGATTTTTACCGTGAAAACATTGAATTCCAAGCATAAGCAGAAAGAAACTTAACCATGTGAAGAGTGAATGCAATAATGACTCGGAATTAGGATAAAGCATAAAACTTGGCTCCTTTATTCCAAGAACAAAGTTTTATTGGCCATTGGAATTGCTTCAGCACATCGAGCTGAACTTGAGATGTTATACAGGAAAAACCAGCGTCAGTCTTCACTCTTGAGCTCCCCATATTCCATTCACTAAGAGTAGTAGCGACTGTATGCATTGTGGATTGTAGTTTTTCAGCGGTATTTATTCGGATGGCAATGATTGACACAAATAACTGTTTAAATTGTAAAATTTAGTACTATGGTTAACCTGGCGAGATATACAGGGATTAATGGCAAAGGTTTGGATTGTCGAAGGCATCTTGTCGTGGTTCCTTCTCCCCTTCACGCTGATAAGATGATACCCAAAAAGGGCGAAACTGCAATCCAAAGTTGGTTCTAGTCACATTGCGTCTTCCAAATTTCTTTCGTATCTAGTTTTCTTTTACTTACAAGGGGAACACATGAATTACGGAATCACCGATTTTTTTCTTCTGGCCAAAACCTTCAGATGACCTTCCTTATTACTCCATTTGAAGGTTTTAACTCACCTCTCTAAAATCAGCAAGAAATCTCAACTCGAAATTGGCCATTGGACTGTTTACCTCCATGATTCTTTTGAGAAAATCCTGTATCTCTCCCTGGTGGAGTGATACGGGAATTTCTGCAAATAGTCCTAATTTTTACATTAAAATTTCAGAATTATTTTAGAGAGGGACTACATTCCGCATTAAAAAGAACACTAGTTAAGGCCAACTAAAGCTTTTGCCCAAATGAGAAAAAAATCTGTGTTTCTGGATTTCATGCGGTCCCTGTGTTAGATAGACCAAATGCATTGATTCTCTCCAGAAAGTTCGAAACTTTCAGTTTTTAAATCTTTTTGCTTCTTAACCCACAAAACTGTTTCATTTATTATTACAAGGAGGAAATTCGAATTTCGAATGGGAAAAAATGTTTAGATTTCATGCACTCAGTTTACCTTTGTAACTACTTCCCATAAATACACTTCTTCTCATTTTGTGCCTTTACGGTGGCGTCGGAAGGGTTGTTGTAGTGAGTTGCCGAGTGCGGGTCGTTTAGGCCCGAATGCGCCTCCCGGTAGATTTGATATTGGGTGTA
>JAQGBF010000149.1:0-11412 GCA_034698245.1 Schendyla nemorensis | reverse complement strand
CGATCTATTTACGATATGTTGTTAAATTTAAACTAATCTCTCTCTTATTGACTATTTGCAGTACTCATACGAAAGCTTGTTTCGTAGTCAACAGTATGCACTAGTAGATAATACATGCAATATATAGGATCCATTTTTGAAATTTGTAAAAGACTGCATAACGTCTTGTTGGATTTCATCCAGAGATTTTTTCCAGGTTGCAGAGAACGTTCGAACTAAACTTTGTACACGTTCTAAAAATACCAGATTATGCAATGAATTCGACTGCGAACCGAAAGTTAAGCAATAACATACTTTCTTCAGATTTCAACTGGTCCATTTGACCTCTCTCGATTTTCATTTCACATTCTCTTAGAAAAGAAATCATCCCTCCAAAATGTGGTGATAAAATTTCATCAACATATTCGTGCGTTCTTGCACCGAGTAATTCTTTAAAACTTTCGGATTCTTTAGAGTCGTCTTTGGTTCTTTCCTGCAAAGCAATTTGCATAAAAAATAATACGTCTATTTATCTGAGTAATATATTACCATAAGAACAGCCAACATCATGTCATAATTATTTATCAAGAAAACCAACTGCTCTTTGCGTTGAGGGAATTCAGCAGCCATTCGCAAAATTACATCCTGCACTTCTCTTTGGAGCATAGCTAAACCTTGATTAACCCTTTCGCTAGTAAAATTTTCATTGATACCAACAATTGCAGCAGAAAACTCGGCATATCGCCTGGTTATCTAAAACGATTGAGTGATTAAGGTAAAACCATTTTTATGACGTAAAGTACTACTGTAACCAGAAGGAAATGGATACAATTATGAGAAAATAACTGAATAATTATTGAGTGCGACAATGTTTGGAATAATGCAGCAGAAAAGAAAAATTTAAGTTTTAGGTATTTTTGCTGCGGGTGCGATTGCATTAAAAAGAAATTGCCATCCAAAACCTTCCAGGAAGTATTTGTAGTTACTATTTCCTTACATAATGAGGCCTAGTATCAATAACGCCCAACTTCTGCAAATCACAGTCTCTTATGCTTTGAATATTAAATTGCAAAATGCATTCAAATCTTGGCCATAAAATATCCAACATGCTATTCCAATAGCTTAATTTTGATAAAAAAGAACAAAAGACAAATTAAAACATGAAGATACTAGCAACTTTTTATGAGATAGTCGACGATAATTACTTGTCTAAAGCTGGAACTGATCTCTTATGCATTAATAATTGGAATCGATAAATTAAATGTATACAGAGGAATAATGCAATGGAATCGCAACAGTCCTGAACGTAAGCTTCCGTTTGTTTCTGCAATTAAAGATAATGTATTATTTATCTATTAATATCAATTTAAATGTAATCTTACCAGTAACATCGTGGTAGTTTTATTAAATATGGTATTAAACAGATCTTGGGCATTTGTTCCAGTCATCATAAAAAATTCATTTATAAAGAGATACTCCCGGCATGTATTATCTACCAGTGCATACTGTTGACTACGAAACAAGCTTTCATACGAAAACTGCAAAGAGTTAATATTAGAGAGATTAGTTTTAACAACATACGGTATATGTATACACAAATACTTTTTTCTCATTTTTCTGTGCAGAATGTGGAATAATAATGGGAGCTTCGAATTCAGTCGTCAAAACTGAACCACGATTTCCTAAAGTAAAAGTAGTTGCTCTATTTTTCAGCACAGCCTTGCTGCCAAACAAACCTAAACCAATATGTAATTAATTTATGCCGTTGGCAATAATTTAAATATTTACTTCTTTTAGAAGTATCTTCAGGCATCCCCATTAGATCATCTTTATCGGCTACTTCTTCAAACTATGCAAGACAAAAATGATATTGCATTTGACAAACAATTTATTAGCATTTACTGTGGTATTTACATACTTGCAGTTTCATGACGCGATTTGTATAGCTTTTGAAGTAAGAATAAAACATTTTACTAGTCGTGTCTACATACTCGTCTCGGATTTCACGTGCAATGTTTCGTTCATTAGCCATTAAAAATTTGTTAAAATACCTAATACCAAATATATCATTTCAAAAAAGACTATACTACAAAATAATACTATAAAATACTATATATAAAATTTACTTGTGTTTAAGCATAGCATTTTGAGGAATCAGATAGTTAGCCATAGGTTTTCTAAATTGATAAATCTTCTCAATAAGAAAGTCCCGGATCTTCTCTATGGCCTAAAAGAAAGTAAAATTTAAACTGACAGAAGCAAAGATATATGTAATTAATTCAGGTTACTTTGATCCGTAGCTTATTTAATATTTCGCTAACATCTTGGCAAGATCGCGACTCTCGAAAGGACTGTTCCTTGACAAAACTCAACTTATGATCAAGAATCATTAGCTGTTCCAGAAAAGCGACTTCCGTAACAGGTAATTCAAGAATTGAACTGGGAAATAAATTGACACTTATTCACCATTTACAATCCCAAAGTCGCTCTTACTTGATCATCACTTCTGGTACAACCATTTCATCAACGAACTGGCTAAGCTCGCCTCGTATTGCCTAATAAAAGAAATCATATGAAATACAACAGTTGTATACAAAAAATGTCAATTCTACCTGTCTATTTTTTAATTTTATGTTCATCGCCAATGACTGATCCTGTAGAGTTATAATTTCATTGCTTATGCTGCCTAGATCTCTTTGAAAGCTCAACAGTAGCTGCTCCATAGTCTAAATACAGAATATGAAAAATAAATTCATTTTTAGAAACATACGGTATAAAATACCACAACAATTTAATGACACTAAACCTCTAAAATCTGATCACAAGCTTGAATCTGGTTATGCAAACTAGCAATATTTTGGCTTTCCTTAATATCTGAATGGCAGTAAAGACATCAACAATCCAAACAAAGAAAAATAAAGCGAATTATTTCAAAAGATACAATCTTGTATGGAGGCCGTTTCAACTTCCTTCAGTTCCTTTTCAATTTGCCTCGAATACTGCCGCAAATCAACACCCTTTAAAAAAAATCCTTCCAATTAACAACCTTACAACACATCAACCAATCTATATACCAACCGTTTTCATGGCCTCTTTAACAAACTCATCCTCCAAATTTTCCTGAATGTGAACTATAGATACAAAAAACACACTCAAAAACCGCAGCTCAAACCAGGAAAAAATATTATTTTACTATCAACTTCATCCAAAATAGATTCCTCTCCGCTTAAAATCGTCGGACCGCTCAATCCAAACAGATCGATCGGCTGATCTTCTTCAAACTGCAAATAAGTATCGTCAATTAATCCATAAATCAAACGAGATGCTCAAACACGAGCAGAATAAAATATACCGGATTGGTATTGCTCGCCATGTTTGTTGATGCCTCTCATCTGCTTAAAATAAACATAACGACGCTTCAGCTTTCAGATTCTCGCTCTATCAAGTGGCGCCATCTGTCACTTCCGTTACGCATTAAATCTTTTTCTGCGACTGTTTCCGGAGAGACGTGAAGGCATCGTGCGTCCAAAATGGTGAGAATCGTTCTTTATCTCGAAAATCCGATGGCATCGGTTCTTTTTATCGACCGAATCCTATACATTTAGCGTTACTAATGATTTATAAACGACATTCGTGCCAAATTTTAGTCGGTTTTTATGAAATAGTGTATACTAATGGCGTTTTATTTCACGTGTAGTCGTTGGTCATTCCCGATAAGTTTCAGCACATTTTGCGTGTTATGAACACGAATATCGATGGAAGGAGGAAGGTTATGTTCGCCCTGACCGCTATTAAGGTATTATTTCGGAATTAAAAAGTTCAATTTAGCCGTATGATTTGATGAATTTATTTTTTAGGGTTGCGGAAGAAGGTATTCGAATATCGTGTGCCGCAAGGCCGATATCGACTTGAACAAGCGCGCTGGAGAGTTGACCGATGAGGAAGTCGAGAAGCTCGTCACCATCATGTCCAATCCCCGCCAATACAAAATCCCAGATTGGTTTTTGAACAGACCGAAGGACGTGAAAGATGGCAAATACAGTCAGGTGATGGCTAATGCGCTGGAAAACAAATTGCGTGAAGATTTGGAGCGGTTGAAGAAGATCCGTGCGCATCGTGGCTTGCGTCACTTCTGGGGGTAGATATTATATATTTTACTAATTTCGTGGAGTGTACTAATAATTGCTCGTGTGATTTCAGCCTGCGTGTGAGAGGACAGCACACCAAGACAACTGGACGTCGTGGACGTACCGTCGGTGTGTCCAAGAAGAAGAGTTAGATTTAAAATGTATTTAATATTCTAGAATAAACCTTCTACTCGGTCGAACAGGGGTGTTGTGTTGCTAGTTTGTTAAGTCGCTTCTCTTAATAATTCCATTATTTCGTCACGATGGCTGGAGTTCGCCTTTGTGGTGACAGACAATTTAGACCTCGATGTCAAACAGCTGTCATCCCGATTGCGAAGTTATATGAATTAAATTCATTTCGCTGCATAAGCAGTACAACGGTTTATGAATGAAATCATGCTTATTATAAAGATAGTTTTTTCTTCGTGTTTCCAGAAACAGCCCAACATTACACCATTGTTTGTAATGTTGATGACTCCCAAGCAAGCGCACAACTGTTTGCTTGGGATTTCTGGAAAAAGAAATGCAACTTTTGTTCTATCCTAAAATCTTAACACAAAGCCATTTCCGGCTGGAAACACGAAGGCAAATAAATGGTAGGGCAAATCCTGGTCAGTGGTTAACATATTGTACACCAATATAAAAGAGCGGGCGTTAGTAAACTATCCATTTTCGCTACTAAGACTATAGTGAATACGTGAGAATTGAACAATTGCTGGACGTTAGGATTTCCAGCTACGAAAGTGAACTTAAAGCCTGTGTACATTACTTAGGCGAAAAAGTAAACTTCATCCATTTTTCGCTAAGAATATAGCGAATACGTGAGCATTGAACAACTGCTGGACGTTAGGATGTCCAGCTACGTTGATTCAGTGTAATTAAAGCGATAAACTTGAAAGCGAACTTAAGCCTAGTGTGTACAGTACATCGGCGAAAAAGTGGCTTTGAAGTGAAAAAAGTCCGAAACGGCGACAAGAAAATTTACCTGTTTTCCATTTTCCGCTTTTTGTCATTCCCAAATCCTCCAAAACGTCGTCCCCGGATTCCGCCACGAGGAATGGTGCATCCTAAGGAACGGCTGGTCACAGGTTGGCCCGTTGGACATGCCGACGAGCGAAAAAGGGAATCTGAAAGCTATCATCATGGTATTTCTGTTCCATGATACAGATCCCCTCCCTTCTGCGTCATGGTCTGGTCTATAAATTGATGTAGTCCGACTTCATGCACAAACATCTTTTAGGACTGCTAGCCAATCTTGGTTATGATTTTAGCTTTGCTTATAGCACAGCTGTGCTTAGTATGCAAGAGTAGATAGATCTGCTCTTGATAATAGAGGGTTAGCAAAGTTTCGTCTTATAATTAATTGCTGGCAAAATAATCAAAATCCAAATATTATTATGAATTGTAACCGTACATAAAAACTACTATGAAGTCAAGCCATGGGTACAATTTGGACTTTGGACTATATGGTTTATAAACCATACTGCTTTAAAAATACAGCCACCCATTTAGAAAACAAACTTTATTTTTAAAAACATTTGATGCGAGATGTGCAACAGCACCAAATTAGTTTCATTAACAAATTTATTTATGAATACATAATAAAACCGGATGAAAACTATCCCATGTGGATCAGCATCAACTTTGTGACATGACATGCATCATCAATCATCCTGGGTGAAATATAAACAAAGCTGTGCGATATTTTATATAAAGTGAGCGAGGAATGCATTCATTATATTTGTCCCTGTATACAAAACTTTCATATAAGGACTTTACAATTAAAACTATCAAATAATTAATCATCATTTCTACAATCAAAACATTACAAATTCTATGTCTATACCTCATTTCCTAATAAAATTGTTTACGACTAGCAAATTATTATTCTATTTTCTCTCTTATCTTAACTCCCGATAAAACGTTTAAATATTTATTTAGCTTTTTTAGATTAAAATCGGTTCAACTTGATTGGTCTCCTGTATTGATATTACTTTGCTGCTCGGGGAAGATTTATGATTTTTAAAAATTTGTCACAAAATCACCAGAAAAATTCTTTTTTCACAACACACTTGAGAAGATTGTCTTATTATTTCTCAGTTCATTATAATATTTAGAAAAATTTGACCGTTTCGACGCACAGTAAAATGGTGGCCAGGGAAATAAGTTAACACAAAAAGTCCACTGAACACGGTGATGTTTTTCCAGCACGCGTGTCTCAGGTCACTTGGTATTAAAATGCTGCTTCACAGTGTGAAAAATAAGATGATCACTACAACCATTACCGAACTAAGGACTCCTATGGCTATCCACTGTCTTCTATCTGTTAATAATAGATTTAAAAAACTTGAGTACTTGTAATTATTTACACAAAACCACAACTCACCATTGGACATGTGTAGAACCTTGGCGACCTTTTTCATGGTCGTGTCGAGTTTGGATTCTGTCGTCTCTATTTCGTGACCGAATTCATCTAACATGCTACAAATTAAATAAGCATGGACACAATAATTTTATAAACAACCTCTCTTACACAGACTAGCGTTTCTAAATCATGAATAAACTATGTGCAAACTTTCTGGCTTTGCTCTCAAGCGAGTAGAGCAAACAATATTGGCACCTGGCGCATATAGAGAAAGCTAGCTAGTTCTTTTGGGATATTCTGTTGTTGAACAGAATATCCCACAAGATTACCAGCAAAGCACAAATCTACAGGCATAAAATATAATAAACAACTTACATGGATTGTTCCTCCAATTCGTGCCCAATTTGACGCGACATCGTTTTCAAGGTCCCCATGCTGTCCTGTATCATGTCCAACTGCTCATCCTGCGCCCTCACCAACATCTACTTAAAACCAAATTCAAAACCATCAAACAACAATGCCAAAAAAAAACAACATTCCTCGGCTTTAAACATCACCTGTTGCTGCTGTTGCGACCCATCGATCAACTGTTTATTCGGACTCTCCATTTCGGTCTGCAAACGAGTGTACTGCCCTGACCTAGCTGCCGGACTTGCGGAGTTCGTGCTCAGCAAAGGCTAAAATAATTTTACGGGATCATAAATAAATTCACCAACTTCACATTCCCGCATTCCATTACTACATACCTGCTTCACTTTCTTATCCTTATTTTTATTCGCCAGCATCTTGTCTTTCATTACCTATCCAAACAATACAATTCCAAAAATTTAATTACCCAATTAAAACAACTCATCCAAAAAAGGTATCATCTCTTACTTGAACGTCCTGCCTCGCTTGTTCGATAAACCCTTTCCTTGTGGCTATTTCTCCATTCTCGATTTTAAATTTCTTCGGGTTGTTCTCTACGATAGTTGATTCCGAGTGAAGGAAAACGATCACCAAATACGCCATAAGGGCGCATGCCATGCAAAACCCGAACTCAAAGTCCAGCACTAAAAACCCAAGCTCCTCAAAAGTGCTCAGAGGCAACATGTCACATAACTCAAAAAACGTTGCCAAACACTCGACTACTATAAAAAAAAATATGTTCACCCTTGACACGAAACAATGGCACCCCAGATTTCATCTCCAGATGTTTCTACAATGAAATAAATCTCTTTCAATCCATTTCTCGACACGCCCTTTCTCCCGAAATGTCCTGACCTATTTCACCAATCTCTCCCCAATGCCATTCAAAAAATATACTGCGTTCAATTACCAATACAATAAATAAAATGGTAAACAGCGCGTAAACACAAAAACCTTGGGGGAAATAAAAGGTGAACTCCTTTGTTCGTTTGTAACTAAACAAGTTGCTTCTTTATTCGTCCCATTGGCTCGAATGCCTAATCTTTGCCTATGGCTAATGCTGAGATTTTCTTCTATGGCAACGACAAGGTCGATTAGAAAGTTATGCCAAACTAATTAAAAAGGAGTTGCTATGGGGTTGTTTGTATCAGATCAGATAGCTGTGTTGTTAATAAGCAAGCGACAATGCGTTCTACTTAAACGCTTATCTTTGGGGGTGAAGTTTGTAAAATATAAATTTTTTTCGTAGTTTTTTTTTTTTTTTGTTTATTTGGATCAGTACAAAATACATATCACAATATGTAAAAAGCCAATATTAGATTTGAAATGGCATGGTTGTAAATTTAAAATATTTGCTTGGAGGGTTTGCAGGGTGGAAATAGTTCATGTCATTTTCCTGCATCCTGCTATTATTATGGGAATATTTTTAATGCCAGAAGTAATAAAATGAGCAAATAATAGCAAGTTGTGCAACATGATCTGTTAAGCTACATTTTTTGGATATTTAAAAAAAAAAAAAGTGCTCAAGATGATAAAACTACAGTTCATCAACATGTGATAAAAAGTGAGCAATAGAAAAAGTAAGCAATGTCAGTGATACGTTGTTATTTTTAAAAATTCTTGCTTTAGATAGTCTGTGGAATTTTGAAGAAAATAGGTTAATAAATAAAACTTATTTTAAATACTTTTGGTGAATTAAAATGCGTTTTTAAGCATGCGAATAAGAATTTTCAAACTATTTAAGATGGGAATAAAGAAAAACTTTTAGTGCAGTACTAAATAACCCTGGAAAGCTCAATTATTTTTCAAATCTCAATCCGACCTGTCAATATTTCTAGTTAAGCATAAGATATCTAAACCTTTCTAAACTAAAAAGTTGATTTATATACGTATCTGTAAATTCATGGATATACAAATCTGGAGATTCATAATTGTCAATAAATAAAAAGATATTTTTAAAGTTTCTTAGTATCTGATCTACCACATATCAAAGGATATTAATCGTCTCCTCGAGATCTTCCAAATCCCACTCGATACTCCTCAGACTATTCCTTAATTCGTTTGTGATCCACTCCAACTCTTCCTTGCTAATCAATCCAGGCTCTTCATTAAACTCGCACCACCGTTCGTATAACCCTTTCGTATTGATCACGGCTTTAACCACTTCACTGCAAAAAAAAATCACCCAACAAAAAAACAACTTTTTAAAAACCACTTTAATCCACTTCAAATAATAAAAAACAGGTTCCAATCAGCCAACTGACAAAATGAACCCCATTTCAAAAACCCCATTAAAAAACCCACAAAACCCTTTAAATCCTTCACCCACTTAAACATCCATCAAAGAAATCGCTGGAAATCCGATATCTACGCTTGGATGACGTTATTTCAATGGGGGAAAAGGAAAAACCCTGGAAAAACAAACAACAGATTTGCTCCCAAGTTTTTCATAATTGAAATTAAAAATGGCTGACGGTTTAATTTTAGGAAATGAAGGGTTGGACCACTTACCCTTTAACTACAAAGAAAGGATCTTCGAGAGTCATGTCCCTTTAAACTAACAACTTAAAGAAAACCACAACTTTCAGCTGCATCACAACCGATGGCCTCTTGTCACCATCTTGATTCTCATAACCGGAAGTGACGTAAGGAGTGACGCCAACTGTTGAGAAATTATTTATTTATTATTTCTTAAAGATTGACTTAATCTTGGGGAAGTTTTTTCAAGTGGGGAAATTAGGAGATTTTAATAGTGGGGGTAAAAGCTGTTATAATTTTCAGAAAAAAAAATTGTTGAGAAATGAAAATTTTTTTAGGTTGTAGATTAATTTTGGAATTTTAATGAAAGTGAAAGAAATTAATTTTTAGTAGTGGATATGATAGTGGGGTTATGTTTTTTTTTTTGTTTTTTTTGGAAATGGAAGTGGTTTTGTTTTGGAACTTTTTGGAATAAAAAAAAAAGATTGTGTATAAGACGGGTGCAATAAATAAAAGTAGATTTACACCTGTCCAGGCAATTCAATTTTGCCACCTGTTTGTAAAGTCTGGAACACCTGTCTGGTAGCTAACAACTCAGTTCTCTTCTGGGGAAAGTGGATGGATGGTTGGCGGAGGTGGTGAGGTGAAGGGGAGGAGAACAGGTGCATATCTGCATTGCAGGAAAACATGACTTGATTTGCTCGCATCATTTGCATAAGGATTTTCTGCATAATGAGGAGAGTGTTTTTAAGTTGCTTAACCTACTAAGAGAATTAAGTTGTGCAGGTTGAGCGATTGCACTGCTTTCAGTGGAATTATTTTCTGATGTGATTAGAGTTTATGATCCATTTTTAGCTTCGGCAATTAGAATACTCAATCATTAGATGATTTTGAAAGTTTATTTTTACTTTGGATAAAGCTGAATGCGTCCACTTGCAATAAAACCTAATCTAATCATAACTAATGCAATTTCATAATTTTGCAAAAATGAGAATTTTTTGCAAAAATGAGAAATTTTTGCAAAAATGAGAAATTTTTGCAAAAATGAGAAATTTTTGCAAAAATGAGCAAAATTTACAAAAATGAGCAGGTTTTCAAAAAAAAATTAACAAATTTTGCAAAGAAGAGCAAATGTTACTCACTGGGTCTTTTCATATTAGAGTAAGCCAAATAGCCAACTTGTAAACTATTTACAAATCAAATACATTAAGCAAATGTATTAAATATCTTACTTTTTATTTATGCAATTTATTACAGCAAACTGTTGCCAATATAAAAGCAATACTCTACTTTAAATATCAAATTTCTGCAAAAAGTAAAAGTTTAAAACCTATGTACTACATAGACGAATAATTTTACACTACATCAACATATAAAATGACCTAATAACTATTTCTGATTTTCTTTTTGTTTTACCAACAAATTTTATGTCAATTATTTTAAAGAAAGTATCACTAATAAAATTCTCTGTTTAAATTATATTTGTATTTAGATTTCTGCAGGTCATTTATTTTCATTTTTGCACACATCTGAAAAATTCAATTTATGAACCTAATGAAAATACGTTTCGTCACTTGATTTTACAATACAGGGTGATGCAAAAGTCTGGACTTTTCCTAAATATCAGTGGAAATGTGCAGCTAATTCAATAAAGGAACTCTTTCCATGCACAGTTAGATGGGGAAAATCTTTTAGTAATGTCCAGTCATGACAGTGGTCATTTTAATGGCCATTGTCCAGCTATCTATCTCCTAAACCATTTCAGATACAATAAAAATTCCAATTACAAAGTTGCTTATAACGGTCCAAATAGCCAGAATCAATGGTCACTTTATTCTTTCCATTCATCCTAACCCCTAAACAAGTTACTGGAAAATGATGCATGTCTGAGGGAGAAAACCAAAAGCATTACTGGTGCTCTGCAGTGAAACACCAACAATGCATTTTCTTTTCTCCCTCATTATTTGCATCACTTTCATTAATTTACATCTATTGTTATAATTGCCCTCTGTTAACAATGTTTGATTGTTACATTTTTCTCTCAGGGCATTACTG
>JAQGBF010000148.1:0-11419 GCA_034698245.1 Schendyla nemorensis | reverse complement strand
TGCCGGAATCAGCGGGGGAAAGATTAACGTTGCGCCGTTTTCAGCCAGGTGAGGCAAATTGCGGGGGAAACCGTTCTTCGAAAATAGAATTGATGAGTTTCAGGGTTTTAATTTTATCCGCGCGGTCGTTAACATTGGGCGCATGGATAATGCGGAATTGTAAAAACTTGCGGTGCAAGAATAGATACATTTTAAATCTGAAACACATTTCTCAAAGTGCTCGGAAAAGCAGTAAAAAGAGCATACGTTCAAAAACAGAAGTTTTAAGTGCTTTCTTAACTACTTGAAATTCTTCAAAACAAATTTAAAGTATTTCAGCACTTTTTATTCAACTAAGATTTATTGCATATTTTCCCAACCATAGCCTTGGCTTTATAGCTAAGTGCTTTTAAACTAACATTAACTGGGAGGACACTTCATCGTTTGCTTGTACTACACATAAAATTTTGATTTGACGTGAACAACACCGGCTGCCTTTAAGCACTACATCTACATTAGATTCCCTTTAAAACATTTTTCTGCCTTGTAGGAATTTTTTCTACAAATTGTTTTTATGACAGGTCCAGATTGAACGCCCCAGTTTTTACACTGTAATGAATCCAACCATCCAAAGTCTCTGGAATTTGATCCAAATAACATGCCACACACAAGAGGGCATTTCCGTTATTAGCGATGTCGCTAATGTTCCCTCTCGATATCATTTATATAAGTTAGGGGAGACGACGTTGAGAGGAAAGGAGTGTGCGGGAGACAAATTGCGCGGACCCTAGCTGATACATAGCTACACGTTCTCGCTCTTAACCCAGTATTGGTCAATGTGGTGATCCACCGAAATTGCTCGAGCCTATTTCCTCCCAATTTACGTCGTGAAGAATGCTGACCATAATTCCGAGGCATTTATCAGTCGCTGGCCCCTCTCGGCTTCGGTTTCCACTTCCCTCCGGCCATGGCCTATGGGTTCGCTATTGTGGTTTGGGGCTTTGCTCGGTCTACCCCGGAAGGCTTTTCTCTCTAGCCCCTAAGCTGACAAGACTGATGCTAAAAGGGTTAAATTCCCCCTGATTTATTCTGTTTACGGCCGCGGCGACCTCGTATCGATGCTTATTGAATCGGAAGAATCGAATTGTGTTCGGAGAGATTGGTGAGAGAAAGGTGAAAATGAAAAAAATGGCACTTTTGAATGTTTTTCTGCCTGTTGAATACCGGACGCGAGGTGAATTTGAAAGCAGTTTCGGATGTGAATGGCAAAGCCGAAACTTAGCTAGACTTTGATTCACTTTGGGTGGGATAGAGAGGAAAAAATGGAGATAGACTGATGATCGGGTCATATGTTCAACACGAGAAAAAAGTATAAAAGTAAAGTAGAAAAAAGTAGATGATCGGTTGAAGGGGAAAGAGCGAGATAAAAAAAAAAGTGTTTTATGTTTGAGTGAGATTCTATTTTGAGTTCGGCTGAAGCATTAATTAAATCCGCGATGATGTATATGTAAGCAGCTGATTTCCAGTCTTATTTTTCTTTCGGGGAGCTTAGTGGCTTAGGCAAGTAGCATAATTTGCAGAGTTAGCTTTGACATTAAACATAGATCTGCGCTCTAAGATGTACATCCGGAATGTTGGTAAGTGTGTGGCTGGCGCTATTCTAATTGCAATGGTTTCCAGCTGCAGTTGGAATCTCATTAAGAGCGCGTTGTGTTGTGCTCGGCCGATTGTATCTTGCAAAAGGAGTGAAGGACTCGCAGTCTTAACCCGATCGTTTAGTAAGTGATTTATCACGAGAGACGGCAGAAGTTTTATTTTACGAGGATTCTTTTGGGCTATGAAGATGTGAATTTTGGCGAGGGTGATAAAAGCCGGCGGCGAAGTCTCTAAGAAACAAGATATTTCGGTGCTTGAAGTGGCGAAAGAATTAGATGCAAACTGCATAATCCCCCTCTTTGCTACCAGTGTATTTTGCGTAATTAAATTGTCAAGAAATCCTTTTGAAATTATTTTCAGAATTGTCTCTATGCAAAGGAATGCAGATTAATTATTCTGGCACGTAAACGCTCAACTCCGATGGAAAACAAACAAATCCTTAAAGCACATTTTCTCATCTGCCTTTCCTTTCTTTCTCCCAAATGAAAACTGATTAAGAATTCAGCTTAATTGTAAGTTGGGGTTTTGCGGGATTGTTTATCTGCATACCATATTGATTAACTTTGCTTTAAAACGAAAAGCGACTTTAATAATATAACATCCAGACTAGGAAGAAATTAATTTTTATTCAATTATAGTTTTTCTTCTCCCGTTTTTTGATACTCAAAAAATCCAAGCTCTTAATCTTCCAGGACAAGAGACTAGGAAAAAAAATGAAACAACTTTAATTTGACAACGCCAATTGAGAGCCTTAAAGAGAAAGCGTGTGAGAAAAAAAAATTGAAAGACAGCTCAATTATGTCATTTGGTGATGAATTTAAAAGTAGGAGTGGCGAATTGGCTCTTTCTTCTCTCTCGTGAGTGACTGGATTCTTGTTTGGAAGTAGGGGCAAAAACATTGTCTTGTCACCATAGTGATGTCTGATGTAGGGGTGCAATGTGAGTGTGCTGGCTCTGGTATGAAACAGTTTGGGCTCCATCCAATAATCTCCCCTTTCTTCCCCTCCCCTTACCATTTCCCTCCTTAATTGATGGGTTTGATTGGAAAGTAATTGCAAAGCTAGTGCAACAGAAAATTAATCAATCCCTGCCTCAAAGGCAAAAGGGGAGTTTAATCGAATACTATTTGACATCCTTTGGGATGACGTGGTTGAAAAAAAATGTATTTTGCTATTTGCTCATCTGAAATATCTCATATGATTTACTATTAGATTAGACTGAAGGAAAAATATGTTTGTTTTTATCTTTTATTGATATTTATTGTGAAAGGAAATTTGTAGGGTTTTTTTTTTAGTTCATATTGCTGGATGATTTATCTGGAAATTTTAGAGTATTTCTATTTTCAAATATCCAAATTCTTATAAGACTAAAGAATCGTAGCCATTATTGAAATATTCCATATCATTTCTAAAATAAATTCCAACAATCTCAAAAAGATTAAAACCTATATGCTTTTTCTCATAAATGCAGAGATTTTTCCTTGTGTCAATATTTCGATAACTGAAATGACAATTTAAAGAAAAGTTATGGCTTATTAATTCTCTTCGGAACCCCAGGACGCTTTGGTGATTTTCCAGCAGAATTTTATTTGACTTTTATTTCCAGCTAAAGGCTGTTGTACGTTGTCACCGATAATAAATAACGTTGCCAGACTTTCCCCCCCTCGAGATCCAAATCCATCCTGATGGGATAGGAGTCGGGATGGCGGTTTGCTCTTCGGCTAATGAAATAATAACTCGATATTTTTACCCCGTAAAAAAATCTCTTCTTTGATGGCGTATTGGGCTCGGCTACAACTCTCCTGACAAAAGAATGTAATGAGGTCGGCTGGCCGGAGTAAAAGGGCGCGAGAAAGAAAAAGAGAAAGAGAGAAAAAAATAGGAGAGAAAAAAATAAGCTAAACTACCTTTGGTGAATCAAAGTTCTTGGATTCAGTTCGCCAATCATGGGTGGGGCAATTTCCACTTAGCTAGAAAATGACTCCAGTTTGAGAAAAAGGACGGAACCCTGTTATTATATTTGTTCACGGTGAAAAATGACTGAAATTTAATTGCACGGTAAAGTGAACGCGCTTTTAAATATTTTATCTTTCCGAATTTTCGATAACAGGTCGTTCGAAATTCGAAGCGTCTATTTTTCGATAACAACTTGCCCAATTAGATGGAGGAAATCCTCTTAGTGGAACCTCTTGTTGACATCCAACTAACCGTTTCTTATCAAATAAATCTGCAAATACGAGGGAAAAGAGAGAGACAGGCATCATTGCTCGACTAATAGTATTGATTAGAGGGTCGAAAAAAAACCTTAGCAAGCCGAAGTAATTTTAAGGAAAAAAAAAGGGATTGGCTGGGAAGATGTTGTAAAGAAAAGTAGGAGGATGATGATGATTCTTTGGGATTTCTCTCATTGGAATTAATGATAAGATGTGTAGGCGTGCCAAAAGTCCCGAGCTAAATGGCTAAAGAAACTAAGATTGGTTACAGTCGTTAGGGAAAGAGAGAGGCCTTAATGATAGAAGAGGGTCTTCTATTTTCTCTTTTCCCTCTTCTCCCTGTGCAGCAGCAGCACTCTGGCGTTGCACAGATTGGAAAAGAGAATAAGGGTTGAGGAGAAGGGAGAAGAATTTTAATAGCAGGGGGAAAATTGAGAGTAATTGATTCCGACTCCTCAATTGCCAGTGAGGGAAAAGTGGGATGAGGAGGAACACATCACGAGAGATTTTGATCATTTCAGGTGATGCTTGCCACGTGAAATAGAATAAAAGGGGAGATTTTTGTCTCGGATTTTAGAAATTCTGATTTCTTTTGCAATATTTTTCCGCATACTGCTGCAAAATTCAAACCGGTTGATTTGTATGAATGGTATTGAATGCAAATGTTATTTTTGCATATGCAGATTTTTGGTTTTCAGCATTTGCTTAGAAATCATTTGTAATGATAGGCAGACACAATAAAAAAAAGGCATGAATATAAAGCATTTTCATTTAAAAAGTGCATTTCGCAACTTTTCAATGCTATAGTTAACTATTGGACTTCACTGCATTGCAGCAACATTCTGCTTCAACTTCACTACAGGAAATTACAAACATCAACGAAGATAACTGCCCAATTATTGCATTATACTTTAACTCGGAACGAGAATTTTAAGATAAAGCACTTTAACATTTATCTTAATGTCTTCGCCCTTACATTTCCGTAATCTTTAACTTTAATTAAAGTTATTACAGCCAAACAAAAGCCTACAATTAACAAAAAATAACCCAGTGATTAGTCACAACGATAAGCAACGATGTGACTTTAACCTAACTTTTTCTATCGAACTTTCCGTCGAACTTCCTCATTACCGCACGAACTATAGAAATCACATTCGTGCCGCCGTCCGCGCTCGCTTTTCTATTCATTTTTAATAAGTGGGAATACGAACTGTTTCAACTTCACCTGGCCTCGTTTTCTAAGTTGCTGGTTTTGTTGTTGACAGGGAAAATTGCTCTCCCTGTGAACATGAAGCCCGTTTTCAGTTTGCTCGCTGCCTGACCTGGCCTTTCCATCCTCCACCGCCTCTTCCCCTCACTCTCCTTCCGTTGCGCTCCTTTGCTGAGTTAGAGGCGGCCATAACTCTGTAGAAGCCATTACCTCGTTGATTTTGTGTGGGTGAAAGACTTTTAGTGGTTGAAGGGGAAGGAGGGGGGGAGGTAGGTGGAGGTGGATGTGGCATGGTGTGCAAGTGGGGTAATGGGCGGTCGCGGCCAACGTCTGCGGAGGGCTTTCTGCGGTGGACTGGGAGGGAGTTCCCCCGGAGAAAGGCAGAGAGAAGACAGGAACAGCGCGAATAACTAGCCCCCATTTTGGAGCAACATACGCTCGGTTTCACCTCCTCACTCCAAAACCAACAAGATCTTTAACGGCTCATGTCTTTCCAGGGCGCGGCCATTAATGCACTTTCCTGAAATGTCCATCTATTTTTCTTTCCTCTGAAATAATTAACATGGTTTATTCATGGGGAATTAGGGGAGGGAAAAGAGGTAGATAGTTTGTTCGGTGCGTTTTTGGAAAAAGAAAAATTCAATTTTAATCCGAAGAATAGATGTTTTTCATTAAATTTTTTTTCTTCTCGCTCTTGTCGCGCGGATTTGATGAATGATGTTTTCATTATTGGAGAAATAATAACGTGTGCCGCGTGTACACAATTTTCCCCGGAAATTATCGACTCTGCTTTCGCGTCAAAATAATTTTTCTATTGACTATCAACACATTGAGAAATGATTTGCCGGTCGATTTCGGATGTTTCCCGTTCCCATTATTATTTTTTTGGTTTTTCTTCAAAGGGAAAAGTCGGGTTTTCTGAGAGTTCCTTTTAAAATTTAAATTGAGAAGAAGCACACCGTTTGACTTTTAAATTTTTTCCTACCAATTCTGATTGCAGAAGAAGAGACGCAGAGAGCCATCGGGTAAATTTAAAACAAAAGGCAAAGTCGGAAGAATAGGCAAGTTGCGTGCTGACAAGAGCGGGGAGTAGTTTTGTAGCATTATCTCTGGTGTGCAGCAACACAAAGTTATGCAGCTAAC
Organism: Schendyla nemorensis; assembly: GCA_034698245.1. Taxonomy (NCBI): domain Eukaryota; kingdom Metazoa; phylum Arthropoda; class Chilopoda; order Geophilomorpha; family Schendylidae; genus Schendyla; species Schendyla nemorensis. The sequence continues at coordinate 5,219 of JAQGBF010000148.1, read as the reverse complement.
AGAAAGAGGAGCAGCAGAAGCACAGTAAAAGGGAGAAGGAAGGAAAATTTACGTCTTCTCCCTTTGCTTATTCCCCAAACAATGAATTAGAACGACGCCGGAGCAATGTCGTCGTCCGAAATGTCGCGTCGCTTCATTCCGCTCGAATCGCGCCATTCTTTTGTCTGTCATGGGTCCTCCAATCGACCTGCGGAGAGATGTGCCACCATCACACAGGGTGGGAAAGGAGAAGGTGTGCGGTGACGTTACGGGGATGAAATGGAACGGTTGGGCTGCACTGCACAGCAGACGAACTTCGCTGCAATGCACGTGGGCTTCGCTGCGCAGCACAAATTTCCAATTTCGGATTCGAATCTTCTGGAAGGCAATAATAAATATTACAAAGCTGCGACATATAGTTTGGAGACAGAATACACTTCCTCGTTCCTAGTCTAGCGGATAAATCAGTTTTGTGTTTCGTCGGTGTTGCTTTTAATTTCCGGTTTGTCTCGTGATACTCCTCGCCGGCGGGAGACAAGCGGACGAACAAATGGCTACAGATTGGCGTTGATATTATTGCTAGGTCTGTGTTTTATCAGCTTTAAAGTAGCATTGGGCTAAATACGGCGCGTCTCGAATATATTTCTCTCCACGTTTTAATCCATTTGCAAACAGTTTCCCTCGCCGGATAAGCACATGTGTTGCACAGGCACAATGACTTGACTTATCTCCGGGGTTCTATCCCCTTAACCCTGGCACGTGTGGAGGAGGGAACTGGAAAGCTGTAAGCAGTGAAATTAGAAGGGAGGAAGGAAAGGAGAGAGGTGAAGTGGGGAGAATGGTACAGTGTGCTCAATCGTAAATAATGAAGCTTATGTCGTTTGTGTTGCTCAGACCATTCTTCAGATAAAGACGCCCTTAATCTTCATTAGCCTACCGTAGGAGGACTGGGCTTTTATCCTGGATTAAGGGGATGGAGATCGAATGCGCAGGGTTTGCTTCATCTTTGGCGAAAGTATTGTTGACATGTGGGAGGGAGGGCTGCGTGCAGTTTATATCTAGAACAGGTGCGCGTGATGTACAGCTGTTTGTGTGCTTTCTTCCTTGAGATAAAAGCTTCCTAGGCGCATGTGAGACTCGCCCTTGTGGAATTTCCCTTCTTCTTTTTCTTGTGTGACTCGTGATGCCCGAAAGAGAGAAAGAGAAGAAGGAAGGAAAGAGCATTGCGTGCTGTATAAAAGATGTATTAATCTCTACTCTTGGCTCGGTGTTGGGGTTCTATAATGGTGTTAGTGGTGAATGTCTGAGGTTTCTGCCATATTTTTTTTGTTTACAGCTGAGTCTCAAATCCGAAGAAAAAAATATGGCTCGGTACCATGTTTTAACCCTTAGGTCCCTTTATTGTGTCTGAATATTTAAAGACCGGGTTCGGTTGCTGGTTTTCGCGTTGTAAAACTCGGGAGATTTTCTTAAAGGAGGGGAAGAGAGTAAAAAGTGGAACTTTTATATTTTACACTGTTGAAGTTGACATCTAACGATCGCACTCCTTAAATAGAACCCACGCAAAACTATAACTCAGCCCCTTCAGTAAGCCAATGCGGTAGTTTAAGAAATATTTTAGGGTGAAAAGAGGGAAAGAAGTGCTGACGACGGGAAAAATTTGATTTGTGATATATAAACAAGAAAATCTGTTTTGTTAGTTGTGCAAACAAATCAAGAAATGTCAAAATAACAAGTTAAGTGTTGACTTTTACCCTTTAAAAACCAGAAGCAATAGAAATGGCGTTCGAGAAAGAATTTCTTTCCTTTTCCTTTATTTTTTTACCGGCACATAATAATCTGCTCCACTTTTTTTCATTTTTGGTAAGCTGCACTCCGGTCGGAGAGAAGAAATAAAAGCATCAGGGCTGAAGATGATTTTGTCTTAAAACCCTCAGAGCAGTGTACAGAAGTTGAGTTTAGGGACCGGTTTATTGGATAGGCGGTTTGGACCGTGGGGGAGGAGGAAGAAGGTTATGTGGGAGTGCAAAGGGAAGATGGGGGTGGGGGTTGCTGGCGTCAAGCCAGAGCACCTTCTGATAATTTACCGCCTTCTTGGTGGCAATGGCTGAGCTTTGGCCAAGTTATACAGAGAGTGGCTGCTGTTCCTTCGCCCCTCTTACCCGGCGAAGATTGCGAAACGAGGAGAGTTGGTGCTTTAGTGCGAAGGGCAAACTGCTGTCTATTGAAGCTTAAAACGACTTAAAATCCTTCTCTTTGGTGTGCCATCCGTGCACTTTTCTCTATCAATTGCCACTATCTTATACGCGAGTCAGAATGGCGGGTGGGAGGGCAAGAACGTTTACTGATGAAAACTCCCCAGACATTATCATTTTATTGAAGGGGACGAACTGATAAAGCGACTCCATGTTTATTGGGTTGTTTGCCAGTGTTAAACTTGCTTTTTGCACCGTGATGAATGGTGAATCGGTTTTAATTCGCGTTTATTTCTTGGTCAGTGAACAAAAAAGCCATTTTCTCCCTCAGTAAATAGATTTGAAAAGAATGCCATTCTAGTGCTCCCCGGTCCCCTTCAAAGAAAAACTCGAGTAGAAAGAGAGAAGTAAAGAAAAAAAGGGAGGGGAAGCGAAAAAAAAGAAAAGAACTATTTTAGATGTGGTCGAAAAGTTTCCAGCACTCTGTAGTGTGCAGCATCCTCTAAAGCATCTCTTCTCTCTGCCTGTTGCAAGAGTGGGTAGGGGGACGAGTGGAATGGCGGGAATGTTCAGCAGCTGATGTTAGTCGAGAGGCTAGCTCTTGTGGACACGTGCATCTGATGTATTGTTTCTCGTCCCCTTCCCCTCCGCGTGAAACTGGGTGCTAAAGAATGCAGAGTGCATTGTGATGCCGACAGTTTTCATCATATACAGTAGCTGCCATTTTTTCCCTAGTCTTTTAATGGAATTGAAGCTGAAGATTGATTCAGAAGACAATTACTTTTATCCAAATCAATTGCAAAGTTTTTCCTCTAAATTACTGGGTTTTTTTTTCAGCGAGGTATTATTCTTCTTCTTTTCGCATACACGTTTTTCTTTCATTTTTGTATGCAATTTGCGTCGTCGTCTATCTTCGTTCCAATCTGGTCCCATCAAGCGTGACAGAAGCCCGATTGACGATGGCGTGTGCGCGCAATGTCCGCCGTCTTCTGCCTTAGTCGGTGCCGTCGACTGCGTTTTTCCTTCTCTCCGTTAATAAATCATCGGCAAGTCGACTTTTCTGTCACGTGACGCAGAAGCGAGACGGAGGCGAATGTAATCTGCATAAGGGATGACGTCGAAACGTAGTCGACTCGAAAAAAAACTTCGAAAAAAAGAAGACCGAGATGAAAAGAGGAGAGAAGAGAGGGTTAGCAAGGAGAAGAGTTGGCAGTTTGATCTAGGCTCGTGTATTTAGACTTAATTTCTTTAGGGAATGTCGATTGTTCGACGAGTGTGTTCGAGGAGTCCAATTTGCCAAGAAAGAGCGCGGGAAAAGTGGTTTGTTCGCAGGAGGAGGAAGAAGAGAGAGAAAGGTAATGCGTTTGATGGCTGATTATTTAATTGGGACGTCGTTTGCTCGCGATTCAGCCAGCAGTCATGGATTTTTGACGTTATCTCGTGCGTCATGCAGTTAGTTTTAATTTACACGGCAATAGATCTTGGATGGCAGTGCAAGAGCAGTTGGCAAGAGACGCGCTTATCTCTCCTCCATCAACACTTTATTATTTCACTGTTTGTCTACGGTGCGCATGAATAAGAAAGACTGGACCCTTATCTCTAGAATGCTCATCTTTTGCGAACAAAGACCAAGAGAGAAGAAGGGTAGGAGGATCTCTGGTGGAGGAACCGAAGCTCGTGTGAGAGAAGAGAGCGAGAGTTGAGTGGGGAGTATATGATGGCTTTTTGCAATTCAAATGAGACAGTGACAGTCTCCTTTGGGGAATGCGCCGGAGCTGGTGCGCTGGCTCTAAAGAAAAAGTTTGTTTGAAAAGAGCTCACTGACCAACCGGTATTGTCGGGGATGAAAACAGGAAGCTGCGGGAGAACATCTGGGCGGAAGGCGGGTAAATGCCAAGTTTCCACCGTATGGACATGAGATGGACATGGGGAGATGAAAGAGCGGCGCGCAGGCGTTCTTTTATTTTTGTTGGGTGGTAGAAGAAATGGGAAGGCTGAGGGCAGAAATTCTAAGTATAGCAATTGTCACGATGCCAGTGATGATTACTGCTCCCCGTAGGCGAGCACCTTCTCGGGTCTCATCCTCCTCCCACTGGATCAGTTTAATTCAATTGGCACCGGCAAGCCCTCCAACTCATTACTCCAAGAGTCGTCGTCGCTTCGCACTTTTTTTTTATATTTTTCATTGCTTTTACAGCGTGCTGGGAAAATGAAAGAAGATGGCTGAAGTTAAGGATGTCCTGGAACTCGTATATTTCCAGTTGAGGGAGAGTTATTTTGTGTTACTTTTTTATTTTATTTTATTTTACTGCTTGCAAATACCTCTGGCTTTGTGTCCACACGGAGAGTATTTTATCGATCCAATAATATATAGCACAGCCGGTTTTGTATTGAATTGTGTGTGTACACACCGCCACCCAAAAAGGATTTTTTTTATTATTTCTGTTCGTTTCAACCAGTAAATTTTGATTTACTTTTGCTCTTTTTTTTCTCTCTCTCTCCTTTTTGGTTTCTGTTTGGATGAAGGAAATCAAAAGCAGTTGCGCCAACAACACGAAAGATTTGTATGATAACTGCCGCACGTTTTGCTACGTACACTTTACCAAAACTACCTTAAAACCAGATATACAAAAGGTCATTATTTGCTTTTGTGGCTCTTATCAAATGCCCGTTGAAAGGAAGGTAAGGTCAAAGCGGGCAACGTGCAACTTGCTCTTTGATAATACACCTACACGACCAGGAAATTTACAGCACTCTTGATTCTGCCTTATCAACCACCGAAAGTCGACCACATCGGCGCTAAAAACAGATTTTCCTCGTGAAACTTCAAGAAAACCGATTCTTTAAAATCCCAAAAATCGTAATGCGAGAAATCTGACACGCAGCCATTTATTTCCATGAATAAAATGCCCATCTTTCACTCGCTTAACCAAATTTCATCCATCAGACTGTCAATAAAAGAGTTTAGTAACGTCTGGAAAAAAATTCCATTTCTGAGACAAAAAATCCAAACATCTTTTTATTTTACACTATCTTTTTTTTAAA
>JAQGBF010000147.1:0-11428 GCA_034698245.1 Schendyla nemorensis | reverse complement strand
AAAATCCCAAAGTGAGCAGTTTTGCACGAGAAAAAAAAACGTGACAATGCGAGAGAGCAACGTGAACTCCCATCCCTCTCCACTAAACTTTGCTTTATTTCCAAAAGTAAACTATACAATAATATATATAATATCTTGCTCTTGCATTCTGCAAAAGTTTACTGAAGGGTTTAATATTTCTTTAAGGAATAGTTGCAGTATATTGATTGTTCTATAATCGTGATTTAATACATCCTAGACAAAACGTTACATGCACAACTATGGTATAAACAAAAAAAACTGAATCAGAAAATTCTGTTTCTGTTATTTTTTGTTACAGTTCTATTCATTTTTGTTGCTATGCTAGTTCTCGATTTAACTCTTGTGAACTTTGCAGACGCTCATGGCCATAGCGAAGCTAATGAAAGAGTGCTGGCATCAAAACCCTAGCGCTCGCTTAACGGCTCTTCGCGTGAAAAAGACACTAGTGAAAATCGCAATCGCAGATCCGCATGTGTACCTAGATTTGTAGGTAAATCTTTTTTTAACGAAAACAACAAAACTGTGAAAAATTGGTTGTGGTGTTCTTTTCGTCGCCAATTGAGTTTATACAACAACAAACAAAACAAGGAACTTTGGTGCTCAATATTTCCTTTCCATCATATCTTTTTAATCTCGCGCGAGTTTGGTTTGTGCCGATGCAGTTGGATATACAACGAACAAACTGTCCAGAACTGTCCAAGTTTTCTTAGTCCTTTTCTGATGTAAAAAGTGCATTTTGTTGTTCCTTCAGTAGTTTTGTTTTAGGGACACTTGTTTTAGCCCTAATCAGGTCGAATGGTTGTTGATTTTATTTTTGTTTTGAGTTTGGTTGTGTATTTGTGCTCTCTTCATATCACCGAAAAACTTTTTTAATTGGATGAATATGGTTGTAAATTGTTGCTTGGTATCCAGTGCGGAAGATTAGGTTCCAGGGTTCACAGGGTTCTTAATCCGGTGACTGCAGCCAGTAGGCAAAATATGCAGAAAGCCAGATAATAATGAGATAGTACAGCTAAATACTGCATTTGCTTTGCTGTAGTGGACTACTTATTGGCAGTAATAGCAAGGGGTCAGTTAGCAGGGGAAACATTTGTACATAGACTAATATGAAATCATACATGATCTCATTAAATATTTTGAAAGGTAGGATTTTTGTGGATTGCTGGACCCATTTTATACAGTCTTTCTTGTGACTAGTTTACATAGCAGTTTTTAAAGTGAAATTGGTTGGCGCTCATGAAACAATTTCTGTGTTTCTTATGAAAATTGCTTTTGCTGCGCCATTCAAACTTTTGTTGTGTAAGCCTCAGTTTTCATTAGTTAAAGCTAGGACAATCAATCAAGGGTATAATATTTTTAAAATAAATACAAAAGTGGGTTAGATAATAAAGTTTATTGAGTTTATCCATTATTTGGAAAACTACCGTCTTAAATGCCATCCTATTATGTAATTGTGAAACAGAATTTGCAGACTGTAAAAGCAGCAAATGCAGTTTCAATCTACAACATAGCTCAAGAAAACACAGTAACCACATGGCATAATCAAACCGATTGTTGAGTGTTGCCTACAGTTGGCTTGTTTCGATCCCCGGAAACGGCCTATACCTTAGTCACCTCAGTTAGGTTATCTAAGGTTCCCTAACTCATGAGCAAATGCTAGGTAAATCTTTAATGTCGGCCACAGCTGCAGTTTCCACCATGCATGTCCAAAGGGGCACAGGCATACCTCTATTACGGATTTAAAACTAATTAAAATATCAAGTTCTCTTAATTTATTGTCCTAGCTTAATTGCAATGCAACAGAATAATAATTTGGTATGAAATTTTAAAGAAACCCTGGAACCAGTTTCTATTTATATTCATTTTCAATGCATTTACATATGCTAGAGTAATTCCAAGCCGGTCCTCTCCAATTTGAACTATTTTCAAAAATAAAAGCAAAGTAACATCATCACCAGATTTTAAAATGGCTACGCTCACACGGGGAGCATAATTGGAACAAATCAAAAACGGAAATGTCATATCTCTTATATAACAATTGACAATCAAATTAAGCGTAACTCGAATAAACAATAGCGAATAAAAATAAATCATTAAATAAACTAGTTAAAAGCGGTGGGTAGCCATCTTAAAAATTGAAATTCAAATAAACTTCCTGTGGTTGTTGAAAAGTACAAAATGTGAACTTGTGACAATTCCATTGTTTATAAAACCTGTAATTATATACATATATATACATATTATTATTACTATTATTATTATATATATTACGATGTCGTCGTTTTAATAACATCCCCGGTAAACATAAAAGAAAATTCCCTTCTCCTCCCTTATCATAAAAACTAACATGGCAGCTACGCTTTTGGTATTTGGGTGGCTGGAATTTTCAGTTTTTGTTTTTAGACTTAGAGAGTTGTCTGAAAAATATTAAAATTTCATATCATGTTTGTTTTTTATTTGAAAGAGAAGTTTTTTCTAATAATTCTGACTAAATGTTGGCAATATCATTGTGAAAAAAATAAATTGTGGGATTTTATGTTCAAATTGATAACAACATATCAGGACTAATGTTACTCAGTTGACTTAGGTTTTATGATAAATTGTAAATAGGATTATGCAAAAATGTGGGATATGATTTTCTTAGATTTTTTTTTGCGGTTCTGTGTAAAACTGGTTATTTTTTAATTTTTAACAATAAAAAGTTAGTGTGAATGTGTGGATGGTATTGAGTTGGCTTACTTGGTAATTTTAGTTTATTGCTTCCTTTTAGCAGTTTTATACATACTTTAAAAAAAATAAATCAAGAAAATTGATGACAAGTCTTTTCTTTAAGTACAAAGGCAACCAAAACACAGTAAATGAGCTGCAAATAATTATGCCAGTTTGAACACCATTTGTTATAATACTTAGGCAAGGCACATGGCATTTGCATTACATTGGTGTGAAGTATACTCGTGAAAATCCTTTGTACAATGAAACTCTATTTTCATTTTTTACAAGTTGTTAAAAGCAGCCTCTATGAATAATTGTAATTGCTCCTACTACTAAAAAACTTCCCTTTAGTTGCATTCTAGTCTTACTTGCTGGACACATCTAAATCTAGACATAATTGCTAAACACTGTTAGGAGGACAGCATTTCAAGCCAACTAATAAGACACCAGCACAATAGCACACTCAACAAGCAAGATTAGAACTAAAGTGAAGTTGTTTTTACTGTTGCGGCTGTAGACACAAAAATAAAAGCTTAACAGGACCATCCTGAGAAATAGGAGGTAAATATAACTTGTTTATATCAGCCTAACATTTTTCAATGCACTTCTTTACAATGGGGCAGCTAGAAGTTTGAATTATTGCCACAACACCAATTGTTGCGGCGCCACTGCATGGAAGGTTGAGTCTCCATTGTTCTGCAGTGGTGACACAACACTTGTGGCAAAAATGGAAAACCAAAACAACCAGCGCTTATCACATTACTCTAAGAATTATTTATGCTTATTACAGTTCTATAAACAGATTCTACTGTATTTTTTAAATGCAATCACCAAGTTAAAAGTAAAATGGTATTTAGTATTATATTCAGAAAAATAGCTGAGCAGACATAACATTAGGGATGGATTCAGCAGAGTCAATACAGTAATGGCCATTTGCCATGTGCCTTTCTGTGCAGCACACCAATACACAACACAGCAATACAATATTAAAATAAACCTCAGAATCCATTAAGTACACACAATAAAAATATGACAATACAAAATATCACTGAATAATAAAAAATAGGTAAATTACACAACATGGATTCTGCTTATAAAGAGCTCAGTTGCAAGTTTCGCCGCAAACAATAATATCCATAACAAACTGTGCGCCATTGTAAACAGGACCCATAGTAATTATAATATTTCGTTATCTTTGGTAATGATATACTGGCTCATGCTCGAGATACACTTTTTCTATAAAAAATACATTACTATAATTTGGTTAACAAGCTGTAAATGTGAGCATAATCTCCTCCCATTAGGATATTAGAAATTCTAGTTAGATTTCAAAATGACAACCTGGTACACTGCAATGATCTAGCTTTTTTATACTTAGCAAGGCACCAAATAAATCAATTTACCGTACAACTATTTTTTGGCAATTAAATTCTTATATCTTAATACTGTTCTAAAACCCAGTACTAGTTTATTTCTTAGAATTTGTACTTTAATGTAAGCAGGAAAAGGATAATAAAATATAAAATATCAATTCTTAACTTTCTTCTGCCTACATAATTTTTATTTGTTATTTAATTTAATAAAAAAAAATTACGGTTCGGAGTTTAGAATGGAAATTGTTTTTTATAATTGGAAGTAGTAACCGTTTGGAAGCCATTATATCAAAAAGAACTGAAAAATGAAAACTGATTGCATTGAATTACGGAAGGAAATGGATCAAGCAATCATTTTTCCGCCGTCACTGTACCCAGTTGGCGGGTACCCATTGCGGTTCCAGTTCTATATACCGCGCCCGGGCGCATAGTTCGTCCACAGCGGTCATGAGGTCTTCGTTGACGATTGTTGCGTCGAATACGTGGCCGTAGAGGAATTCTATCCGGTTTGCACTGTTTATTATGTCGTGGAATTCGTCGTCCTGAAATTAGAAGGAGGTGATAAGTTCAGTATTTGTTGGCATATTCTTAATCCTCACGACGACAACACTGGTTTTCCTTTAAACTCAATTTTCGAGACCGACAAGATCTTTCTCTATATCTATCAAGTACTGTACAGGCAATACCAACTCACTGTTGGTGTGCATGCTAACTGGGCTTTATTCCTAGACTTACCCTCACCTTTGCACCAGTAAGCACCCCATTTAGCTTCACCGCATAGCTTGACACAAATGGAATCCACACTGGCACATATGAAACCAATTAGCCGCAATTGAAACCAGTCGCATTTGAAATGCGCTCAGATGCAACTCATCCCAATAGTAAAATAGCTTTTATTTGTGTAGTACTGGTACAGTACTACTGGTGCAATAGTTGCTGAATTATATTTTTGCAGTAAGCGGGAAAGTTTATTTAAGAAAAAATTGCAAATCTACTTCATAACAACACCACTTACTGTAAATCTTCTTGAACAGTACTTGTCAAACGTCGACTGCGCATTAAAACTATGTCTAGTTTCTTTCAACCGATCAAAATTTGGCGGCTTGATAAATATTATGTACGGTTTCAGTTCGATTGTACGGAGTAACTTTAAAGCCTAAATAAAAAATAACATAAAGCTTTAGGTAAAATTGTAAACAAACACTTTACAGTACATCCAACCTGAGGATGAGGGTTCATGACGCAAACGTAACCGGCATTAACTAGTGATTTTACGGTTTCCAAGGCGGTTCCATATAGGTTCCCTTTATATTCGCCGTGCTCCACAAAGCGGCCACTCTTAATGTCTTCCTCCATTTTTTCCCGCGAGACGAAATAGTAATCTTTCCCGTCTATTTCCGAGTGTTTTTGAGGACGTGATGTGTCTAATAAGTATAAAAAATTGGTCAACTTTGAACTTGCAAAGCACAAAATTTAAAAGCAAACTTACGTGGTATGGTAGATTTAAAATGATCCGGATCTTGATCTATCAGCCTGCGTTTTAACTCGTTGCGACCTACACCTGGAGGGCCTTGAAAAGTAAAAAAAAAACTCTCATAAAAATAAATACTGTAGTTATGTATTCAAACTGTAATCTGATTGGCATTGTATTGCAGTGAAGCATCATTACAATAGGTAGCAAAGAACTTGCAGTTCAGAGACCATGCTACGTATGTGCAATTATTATTTCAGTGAACTGTCGACTAATAAATTTAATGACATTTGTTTCTGACGTAAGAAGTAATTATGACTTAGGGGTTTTGTGCAACAATTTAGAACTTGAAAATGGAATTCCCTTGAAATCAAATCTAAGGTCAAAGGTTTAAGGACCAATGGACTGCCCACGACACATTACTTATAGTTTGAATAAAACACAAGATATATTTGTACACTGATGAGACACCTTGTATAATAAATTATGTATGTCATTATTATGTTTAGTCGGTTTATTTCATTTAACCAGACATAATAATCTTATAAAATTTGCTAATTCCCATAAAATACCTATTAAAATGATGGGCCTGTGCAAACCGGGCCTTGGATAGAACCGCGCAACTTCTTCGTATGTTGCAATTTCTTCTCTATCAAAATCTGAAATAATTAAACCACACATTAAAATTTCTATAACACAAACTAAGTGTACATAAGAAAGGCTGAAATCATTAGGCAGAAGTACAAAACATGCAAACAGATAAAATAGGTAAACTTCATAAAGCATATCTGTTACAGAGTTTTTTTTTGTTACAGTTTACACTGCCTTACCCTCTTTTTCCATCACATCATACATAATTTTCTTGGTTCTTTTTGCCTTTCTTGGAGTCATGAGGGGGGAATGGCTACTTGAGAGTGCGGCCAATGAGCAGAGGGGGACTAGGGCGCGCCCACAGCGACAAAGACCCAGGAACGAGCAAATATAGGGTTAGTATGAAATAGTGACATCCTAATCATTATTAGTATTATGAGGATAATTTTCACTTGTTAATTTTAGCAGACTGAAATGCATTTTAGCACATAGTTACCTTCATCATCATCATCTAAGGCATTCCTTTCTTCAAGAATCCTCCTAAAATACACAATATCTTAATTACATAACTCCACGAATAATATAGTACAGTCCACTCCCGTTATAACGAAACTGAAGTATGCAATGAAAATAAAAATTCTCTATAAAACTTTGCAAACACACTATATTATCTATGCAAAGTTCACTAAAGGGCATCTATAAGAAAAATTACTCTTGTGTACCAATTAGTTGAAAAATTATAATAATACCTTTCTTGCAACAGTCTTCCCGGTATAAGTCCAGCTCGCATATTCCTGTCGCCCTCTTTTCTCGCTTGCCACCAATTCGGATCATCTTGGTTCACTATGTGCATCACTTCTCCCTTTATGAATGGCAATCCCGCTTCGCGGCAAGGGATTTGAGGGTCTTTGCGAGGGTCGAATTCAAATGCTGCGCGCACTCTCACCTGAAGCAATACATTAACTTTTCAGAGACTTTTTCCCCATGATAGTTATTTTCACTTTACTTTGCTTTCACGGGAATGCAGCCTTTCTTCCGCAGGAATTAGTTTGAAGGTTATGGTTCCATCCACACTTTGCTGAAATTTACAAATGATTAGGTTTGCGGTACTTGCAGAAGCAATAAAACCAGTGTTGGGTACAAAATTGCAAAAATATGTTGTATGATTACTGCACGTCAAATACCTGTAGATGTAAATCATATACCATACAAAACAATTTTTGCAATGTTGCACAAAACAAAAGTCTTATTGTATCTTACCTCCTAATAGAATGCACAGCACAAAAATAAAATAAAAAATAAAAAGTTTGGTTAATAAGTTGCAGTTTTAGAGTTTATCAAAATTTTTACCAGTATATGAAGCACATCAGTTGGCGTTTTCCCTCTCACGTTAATGCCATTAACTTCATGAACTTCATCACCAATGTGAATTAAACCTACATTTGAAAACGCAAAACTCACAATTAGAAAACAAGTTCATTTTGAAATAAATAAAAGGACAAATCATGGTTTCTAAGAGAGAAAAGCAAACCATGGTTTATCTTTTTTAAACAATGGTTGATTGTTATTTGAACAATTGCTAACAATGAAGCAGGGACAGACTTAGGTCTGGACTTACTCTGTTCTAGGACCATAGAACAAGAAGACTATAAACTTTCTATCTAATCTCCTCTTTAGAAGCCCAACCCAGGCTTTACTGACGTCATTATCCTCGTTCACTCGGACAAATCAAGGTATAAAGCTTCACCACCTTAATTTGTCCTATTGTTTAAGCGTCATTTTTGGTTGCATTTTCGAACAATTAAAATATTTTAAGTTTCTAGTTCTCTTGTTCGATGGACCTAGGTCTGTCGCTGCTCCGCTGTTAGCAGTTGCTACATGTAACAATTGACCATAGCTTAATAAAAATGTTACCACTCCGATCAGCAGCACCGCCATGCATAATCCTCGCAATGATAACTGTACCCGAGCAGTCATCATATTTAATAGTAGCTCCCTATAAGTAAAAAAAAAAACTCAATATTATGTAACCAGCTTCAAAACTCAAGATAAAGATACAATATATTTAGAAACATAGAAAATATTAAATTAGCAATACTCCAGTTCTTTACAAAAGTTAAATTTGAATATTCAAACTAAATCCATAACAGCTAGACACAAATTAGTCAGTCTTTTTTAATTTACTCACTAAGGGTTCATTACTCTTCACCAGTTGAACTATTTTTATGGTTTCTTCATCTTCGTCAACTTCGTGAGGAATTTCCGGCAACTTTGGAAAATAATCCTTAGCGGCCACCTGATCATGCGCTAACAAAACTGCCTTAATGTGCGGAGAGGATAAAATGTCTTCTAGTTCCTTAGCATCTTCTAGCGTAGAGCTATTTGTAAATTCTAGAATCTACAAATAAAAATGCAGCTTATTTAGCAACTATACTGCATGTCTATGTGCATTAGTAAATATCTTACTTCTTCATTAATTTGAAATGCATTATTGATAACCGGCTCACTCTGCTCCTTTCCATTCCTATTAATTCTGTCATGGACCTGAATAAATAAAAATTAGTATACACTTCAGCATATAACCCATTGTGCCGCTAAGCGGGACTTACACTTTTGTGTAAGGCAAAAAAAATTGCAGGAAGTTCAACTTACAAATATCAAAGCCCGGAATTGGCGGCTAGCTAGCAACCTATTTAGAAATTCACAATCATCTTCAGATCCTTCAATTCTATATTTCACTTGATCTAGAGATGATAGTAATCTCTGCACAGCTACGAAAATAAAATAGATAACATTAGTTTGCAATAGATATAAATCAATAACCTCAATCAAATTGCGATATTTATCTGTGCCAATTAAATCTATTTAAATACTATATTTTAAGAGTCCTTGCATAATTTAGTGAATTAATAACCTTCCATGCTTGCCAAATGCTGGGATTATTGATTCAGAAGAGTTTACAACATAATTTCCACTTCCGCGCACCCTGCGTGCTGTTTCCACTTACAGCTAGATATTGGATTTGCTATGGTAATTACTACTTGCAATGCTGTTTGCATCAGCAAAGTTTTGTTTCAGAAATGCACATAGTTTTGCAAACTGCCTGTTGCAAATAACTTAATTTATCTAATAGTTTAGCCGCTATTAACTACCAGTTCTAGCGGTTTAGCGCACTTGTCCTGACCATAGCGGGATCTGACCATAGCTGGATCAATCCTAGCTCAAATCTGCTGCATTTTTATAGATATATAAAAATAAAAAAAGGGTATTTTTTTGAAAGTAGGACTATAATGCATCTTTAGTGCCTGGTGTTACTGTTTAACAGGAGTAGTGGAAATAAGCATGTAACATTGTTATTATTAACTTAAATAAATAGAAATTAATAAATAAGCTTTTAGTATCATGCATAGGTGAATCTATCTAAGACACTGTTATGAAATATACAGAATTTCCTTAACACATTCTGAAATAAAACTATGCTCTGAACTTCTAGCTATTACATAAAGAAAATTCCAAGCACGGCATTATTTAATCTCCTTGTTAATACGCTGCCAAAAAATAATTTATTTACTTGGTTCTCCATGTCCATTCGGCATCTGCACTAATTAACTGAAATCAGCTGTGTACCATTGAAACTTAATCTGCAAAAAATAATAATAAAAAAATATCAACAAACTAGAAAAAAAAATTACTACAATTCATATCAGCCCTTAATGAATAAATTTACAACCAATGACTCACACATTCAGGAAATGGCATTCAGCAAAGTAATTTAACATTGTAATTCACTTTTACCTTTTGAGGTCATAAGGAATGTTAGCTACATAGTTTATAATTTTTCCAATGTTTTATTTTACAACACTGATTTCTTTCAAATTATTTCCTTATCAGTGTGTAAATAAACAAACAGGAAAAAGCTGATATAAAATAACATATTTGTCATAGTGAAATCAGTTTTGCCCTGTTTTATATTGGTTTTTATAATGTGGAATTAGTTTTAGAGGGTATGTGAGTGTGTGTTAGTGTTATACTTACATCTTAACAAGGAAAGTCCTCTAAACTGGAAGGGAACACATGAAATTGGTGTGCAAATGCATCAGCATAGAGTTGCCCCATTCACATTAGCCACCATGTTGTTTAACCCTTTGGGTGCCAGGGGATCTAGTTCTGGATCCAATTGCGTCACAGTTTAATAGTGGATACCTAAGTGGATACCAATTTTTTTTTTAAATTAAATTTAAGACATTTTCAAGGTTAGACATTTCAAAAAATGGATTTGTAATGATGGGGATGAAGGCTATACTAAGAGATAAATTTTTTAATGTTTCTTTTGCAGTTCTTATTTTCAGAGTTATCAGAAGAAATGATAGCAGAAGTAAATATCGATGAAGGTTTTTTAAAGGTGAGTGGTTGTAATTATTGAATAGAATTTTATAACTTTGAGAAAAAAGTTCTGTGGATTTATCATGAATTATGCCATTTTAATTATTTTTGTGTACAAAAACTCTGAGCTGAGCAAAGTTTACTGTTAATTAAATATACCATAATAGCTCAGCTGTCTTCCCACCTTCAATCACAATAACATCAATCGCGCGAAAAGCCGAGTCCACGAGCATGCGCAGAGAAAGCGTTGATCGCTTGGACAGTCTGGCAGGCAGCATACCACGTGACCTGCTACACAGCATAGGATAAGACATCGACCGCCGAGATCCCTGCACAACCCACCACCGCCATCTCCCGCCAACTCCCGCAACCACCCGCCCCTCCCACAATGCACCCCATTGATTCGCACATGCGCACTTCCAGCATTGCAAATGGCCGCGCTTGTTATTGTTCCATGGCGTATGTGATCGACACGGATTCATGCCTGGAAATCTATCCTTTTCAGGTAAGATACACACCGCCCAACTCCTATCCCACTCCATACATACCCCATTAGGCCTAACGTAAACTCAAAACCGAACATCAAACGCAAACAAACGCACAAAACACCGTTTGAACGACCCAAAAACCTCCAGAAGCGAAAACCAAACCCCATAAGGGGTCAAAACGCAAATCCCGACCCCAGAAATTAATTACGATATTCGGGATCGGCGAAATCTTATCGCACTCGGCGAGAAAAGCGCCCGGAAAAGTTTTTTAGGGTTAAATTAGGCTTATACGAGGTTTACGATTGTTAAAAGCCGTACGCGCGCTTTGCGCTGGGCGGATTGTTGCATTTCGGAGTGGAAACGCGAAGAGCAAAATCGGCAGCAAATTA
>JAQGBF010000146.1:0-11447 GCA_034698245.1 Schendyla nemorensis | reverse complement strand
GTCCTCGATTGTAACAATCAAACAGACCTCATAAAGGAAAAAAGAGGACTGTTTACAACAATGAAAAGTTAGATAAGAATTATTACAACACTGGGCTGGTTGGATGGTTGGGATTAGTGTAATACTCATCAGTTGGTCACCTTCTCAGAATAGGTGGCCAACTAAAAGCAAGTTTCTGCCACATGTAATTGATTACAAAAATACCAAAACACAGTATATGAAGCACTTGTAAACAAATTAATCTTTTATCTGTTTAGTACATTTTAATCATCCCTTCTGAAAAAACTATATTGGATAAGAGATGATATGATTAATAGGATATTTAATAAGAAAGAAAGGAATTCAATGAAATCAATGGGATATATAATAGGTTTCATAAGATCCAAATGAAAACCGGTATTGCAAATTGGTATTAATGAAATCCAATCAAAGAAATTCCAATCAGATTTTACAGGAGTGCTGAGTGCAGAGTTAATTTTTAGCAAAACTTCATTCAAGACTTGTTAGTGTGTGCTGAAGATAACTTTAGGCCATAAAAAGGGATTGGAGTGGACCTTAGGCATGAAAAGAGGGTCCCACATCTGCAAACCCCCTGTGTTGCATGACCTTCCCCACTTTCCATCAGTGACTCACTTGATGCCAGAAACAACTGATAAACTAGGGAGTTAACATAGAGCAGCAGATGACACCTTGCACCCGTGGGGAGAAAAAAAGGAACTAAGCTTCTCCTGAACTAAATGCTGGACTTGTTAATGTATAAAATGTGTAATGTTGTGAAGAAGCAACAAACAATGTTAAAGTACTAGAAATAGTATTGTTGTCCTTAACTTGTGATACTACTGTATTATGTTACTATTGTGAGACTACTATATTAGTTAGTTAGTTAGTTATCTTATGTTTTTAATACAAGCAACAATGGCAAGTGTTGCAGTAACGAGTCACTACTGTTGCTTGTATGAATATGAAGTCATAAGATAACTATTTTAATCTTACATAGGTAAGAAGTTAACAATAGATTATTTCTGCACGTGTAGGTATTATTATATTCTCCACCAGAATATTGTTGTCATTGTCATTGTTGTTGTCATTATTATTATTTGTTATATTGTCATTATTACTGCCATCCTAGTGCCCTACTGTTATGCGCCTATATGCCTATTGCCCTTATTAGGTTATTGCAACAATATAGGCATATATATGGTCGTATCACAGTAAGGAGTCTGTTATAGGATGGTGCCTTGCATTCAGGTGCTTTTATGGTTCATACACTAGTTTTATTTGTAAATAGTTTAGGGCGCCTTTTTATTTTGTTAATTTTTGGGAACATCTGTTTATTTTTGGGCACATTTAATTATAGTTATTAGAGTTATTAGTTACACTTTAATTAAAGTTATTTTGGACGCATGTTCGATATGGAAAAATTTCTGAACCCACAAAAAAATACATTCCATTCCATTCTTGGAGTGAATCTTGGACAGATTATTCTTGTGAATGGAGTGGGAATTGAGTTGCAGCCCCATTCATTCCTAATCTGAGTATCTCCCCACAAAGACCAACAGAGGGCACTCCGCTCTGTTCGTCTTTGTGGGGAGATACTCAGATTAATTCTTTCCCCACTCTGTGCTGCCCCAGGGCAAAGAGGTAAATTAGTTCCAGTGCTTTATTGCTATCAGGTGGCTTCAGCATGGTTCATCATGGTACTGAAAACTCTCCTCGCCTAACCTAACCCAGTCTTCAATAATGAAATTCTTCCCCTGAACCTAACCCTATCAACTTTAAACAAACCCAATGAAATTCTTCCCCTGAACCTTTGTATCAGAAACCACCCCTATTTGGCTTCTATGCAGTTTATCTTCTTGCCCAACCTAGCCCAACTTCTGCAAATGCGATGCGCTATGGTAATACCACCCCAAACATGCACCCAAAATAACTCTAAAAAAACATGCGCCCAAAATTAAATACAAGTGCCAAAAAATTACCCAATAAACACCCCACATGAGCCCCAATAATACCCAACATTAATCAACTGCACCATTATGCCATGTGCTCTAAAACAATAAAAATGCGCCCAAAATGTAGGCTCCCTAACAAAATGCAAGCACGTGAGAGTACATTTTCATGACATTCCCCACCAGACAATATATTTAACCATCAATAAAAGCCTTGTTAGTGACGCTCTACAACAATGCGGACTATAAAGCCTTATTGATTTTACTAGTAGTTTTGCATTGTTCAATAAATAAAAAAAATTCCATACTATAAAGGTTTGATTGGAAGCCGGTATTGAATATCAGCTAGGGTCCTAATTGAAATTTCAAATTTTCATAAGAATGTAATCTGGAACTTCTATGAGATTTTAGGTTGTCTTAGAAATGGAAAGACTAACTTATATGTAAAGAGATTGGTTAGAGATAAGTTAAAGAGTTATGAAACTGAAACTGAAAATAAATAGGGACCTTGTTCTTACTCGAACCTTTACGGTACCTATAATAAAATAAAATAAAACCATGCCAATCGTAAGAGATAACTTGCTAATGGGAGAAAATTTTATTTCAAAATTTCTGAAAATCAAAAAAATTTACTGAAGGTAAAATCTGGTCATAAACACTCCTTGTTTTGCAGCTTGTCACAGTTGGCTTTTGAATATACTTGGTTACATTTTGTTTGACTTTATGCATAATCAATATTAATGTTGAAGCCAAACCTCCCAATAAGTGCATAAGGTAATAGAAATTATACATATTTCTAAAGCTAAAACTAGTTAAACCTTGGTCTGGCTGTTCTATTAGGTAGGAGATATGTTTGAAACTATTTTTGGATGAATCTATAGATCATTTTTCCATTAATAGAGAGTTTGCGACAGCATACCTTTCACCTATACTAAACAATGGGGAAAGCAATGGACAATAATGAATTGACCATTTTTATTATAAAATAAACATAAAGGAAGAAGCCTATAAACTTAAAAAACCAAACAAAACTAACTGTTGCAAAATGCAACCAAAACTTATGTGCCATCTATTAGCATTTAGCAGCTATCAAAAAATAATAATCTAAAACATTTGCACAAGTGTGGGAAACTCTAGTATAGGAAATATGTTCAAAGGACTGCCATCTGCCAAAAAAATGACAGATTGTATGAAGAATTTGTTTAGGTGCTTTTAGCTAACAACTTTTTTCTATTAAATTTTCTTCTGCCATCCAAAAAAGCAATAATGACATTTTTTTATCCAGTTATTCACAGATTAGCAAGGGTTTGTAAGCTAAACTTCACGAAGCAACCATCTTCACTAGGCGAAATTAAGGTGAGAGTGAGTTCTTTACTAAGTAGCACCATCTACCCAGAGCTACCATTAGAAATTTTACTCTCTGATTGGAGCTGTGACCATAGATGGCCCTAGTAGAGAACTCTCTCTACCTTGATTTCTACGAGCTATATTTAGTTTTTCTGGCAGGGCCCTTACATTTCAATGTCAGCAAAGCTTCCAAATTTGTTTTTGTTTTTGTTTTTATTTTAATATGGGATCAGATCAGATAGGAAGTTTCTAATCCCCTTCATTTATGGTCCTAGGTAAAACTATGCTCCTCTATTTGCTCTATTTGCTGCTCCTCTATTTGCTCTATTTGCTGCCCCTCTAAAACAGCGAACACTGAAATGATTTAGTATAGAAAACAGGTTGTTACCCACAACCGCATATACACAAAGATGCTTATTTTGCCAATCGCTGTATGGTGTTTTACAATGCTATATTATCAATGAAATAAATGCACAGGGAAGTTTCTTCAGAATAAACTTAAGTAGATTTAAAACATATATATAGGTGACAGGGATATTCGATGCAGGGATAAATCTCTATAGAGCAAACATAGCTGCATCCAACATAAGGCAATATGATCAAAGAATGACTTAAAAAATGCACACAAAACTGAACTCTCATCATTTTACAGCATAAATACATTGCACTGTAGCAATCCTTTACACATGCTGGTTTTCTTTTCTTATTTCGCAACTCTCCAAATCCACTAAAACTGGCTCAAGTTAAAAAAGCCTATTTTACTTAAAAAGAATGATGGTTTCTGCACGCAATTGGGCAATGTAAAAGTATTGTTGTCTTTATGCCTTTTTTCCAGTAAAGTTCTTCAGAATGCAGTGCCTGGAGAACTAGTTTAGTAGTTTGGTCTGCAGCATGTAGTACACTTTGAGTAGGTAACCCTCATTTCGTACTACGCCCTTATTTCACCCTACTGCCCTCCCTCCCTTAAAGTTTGAATTAAAATACAAACTATAGTTGCAGCTTATTAAACAAAAATGGCCCCACTAATTCCAAATGGTATGTGCTGATAGTTTTATAATTTTATCACATTGAATTTCGTAATATAGACAGGGTTTAAAATGCAAAAAAGGTTTGTTATACCATATAATGGTTTTATACCATAATGTTTGGCTTGGGACTTTATACTAGAACACACAGTGAAGAATTTATTCGGCTCAAAATGACTTAAATAACAATTATGTTGTTATGTATATTAAAATTATAAGTTTTCAATAGGTTTTACTTCTGCAAAATATTTTTAGTCAATTATTAGACTTTCATTTGCACTCATTTGTCCTATGACCATAATTTTCGTTCATACACCTGTAATTTTCGTCCATACACCTGTAATTTTCGTCTTACATCCCTTCTCTATTTTTTGTCCTAAACAGTTTAGTCTCTAATAATCATTGTTTAGTTATTTGGTTGTCTAGACTTAGAACTCTGAAAATTAATTTCAGTATAGGACCCCTGCCTACGCCTATAAAATTGTACTGACCACCAAAAAAACTTATTTATTTTTCATAATGAAGTTATCCAAAATATCCTATATATTATTGGTTATGTCTTTTCAAGGAAAATCCAATGGCATAAATTCAAAACCTGTGTATAATACAAAATAAAACTAAAAACATAATCATGTCAATAGCTGCTTGTTCAGATTTTATTACTTGAAAAGAATTGTTGGCAATTTTCTACAAAAGAAAGGGAAAATGAGGGTTACCTACTCTACAGCCTTGTTGACTGATTCATTATTGCAATCAATTGTTGTTTTTGTTGTTTTTGTTTTTGTTGTTTTTTTTTCTTAGCAGAATTTGTATGCTGCAACAATCAAACAGTTCACAAGAAAAAACTTCCCACTGTTCTGTTTAGTTATTGTCTTAAACAATACCATAAGTATTGTTAAGCTAGGAATATAGAACAAGAGGACATGACACTTAAAAATATTTAATTGTTGCAAAATGCAGCCAAAACTTATAGGGCCATCCATTAGCAACTTTCGTATTTAAAATGCTCGGACACAGGTAGTAAAATCTGGAAAAGAAGAGGGGGATTAGTTTGCAACAAAGGTAATAATGGAGTAAACAATCAAATGAGTCAACAACTAAACCTATTGTAGACTCTGTGCCTTGGTTTTCCGAGCATTTTAATTTTTTTCTCGGGCAATAGCTGGTGTATATGACGACATCAATGCAGCTGAATTTTGTCAGACTTTTTAATACGGGATTAGATAGGAAGTGTCATGTCCTCTTGTTTTATAATCCTAGGTAAAAAGTTTATATCAAGAGCAACTGTACCAAATTCTTTTGGCATCTAGTGCACTACAACTTACACTTATTTCTCTGCATTGCGGCATTGTCCAGGTGGGGGTTTTACAATGCCCACCGCTTGCTAGGCAAAGTATTCTTGGTTAAAAAAATACAGAAAGCAATATCTGTGATCAATAGTGGGAGCAGTACAACATTCTTTGGTATATACTACAAGCATAGATATTGGCAAAACTTTGTTTCTTTGATAGAATCAGTATATATCTGCAGTTTTAGAATTTGTCAGTAGTCGGGCAAGCTTGTTTATACATCAAAATAATTTGCCAGATTAATTAAGCGCAAATTTAAAGGTAGAAGCAAGAGTGTATAGATAACTAGAGTATGCCACCATCCACTACTACCATGGTGGACTCAATCTGCCTGGTTATTACATCCTGATTTTCACATCAGATGGTGATGCAGAAGGCACTGCAAGTAAAACAATAGGTCTAAACAAAGGTGGCATATTAAGTATACTAGGTATTGTTTTGAGTGTGTACTGTTAGATGGGACTAACAATTAACAATAATACTTTGCTCCTTTGTTTGATTGGCTAATATAAACCTAGTGCTGTAGTGCCACCTGATAGATTATATGGGTACTAGTTTCAGCTTGAGAAGAAGGGTCAGGGTGGCATACTCTAGTTATCTATACACTCTTGGTGGAAGTCTATTGAGCACCAAATGTGTAATAGTTTGCTACTGATAAAAATGCTATCAATATCAAAAGGAAGCTTGTTCAAGTTCAGTTTCTCTTATAATAATCATACTGCAGAGTTCATGGGTATTATGGTTGAGATAAGTAGTTATGCTTACTATTTAAACCTTTTAACAGGTGTGCCTAGCTGCAGCTGAAGCCCACTAAAGCCAAACAAAGAAAGGTCACAATACGTAGTTATTTGCCCTAATCTTGGATCTTTAATTTTTTATTGCAAATAGTCTTTCTGGCAAATAAATTTTAATTTCATCTATAATATAAATTTATTTGATGATTTTTGCGAGGCTTGATTTCGCCTCAAATTATGTTATTAACAATTTCGGGTGAGCATTATTTGGTGTTCCAAGTCAACACACCTTTATTGTTCCGTTTTGTTTTTCTTTTTTAATTTGTTGCAAAGTTGCAAATCTGTGCGAATTGTTGAAAATACTAATAGTTGTAAATAAGCTTTCTGTCTTATCTTCTTGTAAGGCAAATCTTATAAAAGGGAAAACAATGTTTGTGTAAACACCTTATTGTTGCATTGAACTAGTTTTATATTTGATGAAAAAAAATTGCAGCATCCAATATTTTTCAGATTTACACAGACGGAATACATGAAAATTAATTTTGAAACTTCTAATATATTTGTAAAGCATATAATACTTCAAACTTATTCGTTATAGGTAAATCTTAATAGCATCTAAAAATTACATTCAGAGCATGTTAGCAATTTATTTAGTTTATGCAGTATAGGCAAATATATGCTAATATCCGATAGAGAACTAAGCCTAAACTTCATAAAATAAATTTACAGAACAAGCTATTTTTGTAAGATTTACAATCATTTCTAGCTTCATAACGAGGTGGTTAGTGATTATATTGCTTTACTTTGCTTTACTTTATATTGTGGTCACCTTAAACTTAAGCTTTTAATTAAAAATCCATTTTTTTACCATAAAGATGAGATTGGTATTACTCTAACTATACTTATAAGGGCGGGTTATTATAATTATAATTATAGATTTTTAAATAGATGATTTAATGTAATTAATAATCTTAATTATTTCCAGAATGGCGCAACATGCTCGAGTGTGGGAGTTCTCGTTTCATAAACCCCATCCGGTTTTCACGCTTATGCCAAACGCAAACACAAAGACAAAAAGAAAGAGTGTACGGTGGTATGATCATGTTATTGGATCGATTATGGCTGTATGTCGTGTGAGCAGATCTGCGTTTGTTAGAGGAGATGGCAGTAGACATGACAAAGTGCTGAAAATAAAAACAGACCTAGAAAGATTCTGTGGACACATTGAAAAATTTACGGAACTATACATCATGGCATCAAAAGTTCTGGAATTCTGCATTTCTTTCACAATGCAGTCATTAGGAGATCTTGATTATTCACTTTTGCCAACTGAAGAGGACTTAGCGCAGCAAGTGTTAATCTGCTACGATTATAATTTTAGTCCATCAATGTCTGACACGATGCAAAAAAGTTCAATATCAACTTTAGAAGAAGCTTTGACGCAACCTACAGAGCTTGCTAACATTCAGTTTAGAGTCCAAGCTGAACTGATATTATGGTGCTGTGATGTAAGTCGAGAATATCCAGATGATGTCTTAAAACTTTGCCCGAAACCTCTCCCCTTACAGGTTTATTTTAATGACAACCGAATTCTGGTTTATAGGGGTTCTCTAGGTAAAAAAAAGGTTCCTGGGATTAATGTGAGAAGTGAACTTGAAGTTTACAATGATATGGAAATGAGGGATGATGTCATGAGAAGTGATATTGATGATCAGTCTGAACCTATAAAAGTAACAGGTAGTTTATTTGAAGAAGACGGTGAACATTTAGGAAAGGAAGTTGCAAATCCACAGCGTGAGTTAGTTTGTCAGATTCTTGTTCATGAGGACGAGGAAGCCATTAGACGGTTAATTTTGCACAAGCGCCTAGACTATATTTTGGAATGTATGAAAACTATATTGAACAGCATAGCAAACACACCAAAATACAAGCAGATGACCCTGCACAATAGTTTTGATTCATTGAAATTTAAAATCAAAGATTACTTCCAAAGAAATTATGCTTATGACATTAAAGTAAAAGAGGCAATAGCTTATGCAGAATGGGCAGAGAAAGAAGTAAAGCGTTTGTTTAAAGAGGCATGAACGAGATATTTAAGGTATTCGGTGATTTATTGCTGTGTAATATATTACTATAAATGCTCTTTATCATTGCTTACAGAAAGATCATATCTAAAAACTGTACTTACGATATAAAAATTGTACTTTATTACTTATTAAACATAATGAGAAAATATCATTTAAACTCTGCTTTTGTTCTGATTTAATAATAGTAAAATTTATAATGTACTGGCAATGAAAAACTTTCTATTGTGTAAGGCTTTGTATGGTTGTTATAGGGATTTTATGGGCAACAATCAAACTAAGGCATTCCTAAGTTAATAGCTGTATTGCAAATGAATGGATCAATGTCATATTTTTCTACTTGGTGACACAGTTGCAGTATGGCGTTTAATGACATTTGTTGGCAAACTCATTGTTACCACCATAGTAACCAGTCAATTTTTAATTGTGTATGGCCGTATTGAGATATTTTTAAATGATACTAAATGTGTTGCACAATCTGCTCTGTGCATTTTTTTAATATGCTGTTTTAATAAATGTCAATAGGAATTAGTATTAGATGTATACTCATTTCATTAATAAAAACGCTGTTAACTGTTATTTTTAACAAGGTAGTTATTTTTAACAAGGTAATGCTAATGTTTATAGTTATTGCTATTATGTGAAGAACGATTGCTCTTTTATTATGGAGTAACAAAGTTATTAATACTAGTACTGAAAAAATGATTGTCTACAATACATTTCTTAAAATATTAAGAGTCAATAAAAATTATGCAGCTCAAAGTTTCTTTATTTTGTAGTTACTGCATTTACAATTGTTTATTATACTTAGTGTTTGAATGACAACATTTTTTTTGGAAGTGAGATATGAAAATCTTAATTACAAATGGAATACTCGAAAAATACGAAAAATTCAAGTATTTGTAACTGAAAATCCTCATCAATTCTTATCAATTAAGAGTACAGAAATCAAAAGTTTTACAGCCTCTTCTGAATGGGGCTAACAATTACATGTTTCTCTTTATGAATCATTTCAGAAAAACAAACAAATTGTGCTGCAATTCTAGACACTGGGATAAAGCTACCAGCACCATCTGCTTCACACTCTTTTTTGAAAACTCGAATTGGTCGACCATACTTATTTTTAATATCAGGTGGAGCATGCTTGTACCATGATACTTTAGCAAGAATGTGTGGCTTGGATTTCTGATTGATGTAAACATTATGCAAGAACAGTTGCTCAATTTTAGCTGGTCTGGCATTTGTATCTGGCTCAATTTTACTGGCATCACCAGAAATCCAGTGTGCTATTATATATGAGGAATTTTGACTAGACAAGTTTTGCACCCCTAATGTCATATATACAAGCTTAATAGTTCTGCAAGGTCGAATGCTAGTAGGTACAAATATCTTATCATTTTTATATAAAGTTTCATACATCTTTCTGATGTTAATTTGATCACTTGCACTTAACCATTTCGGTTTCATAGTTGTGATGCTTTCTATAAAGGAATCAGATGCTGCCCAATCATGATTACAAACAGGAAAAGATCGACTTGCCTCTCTGTAAAAGTCTAGCAGATTATTGTGACCATGAATTGAAAGTAATGTGCCTCGATTGGTTTCTTTAGATATTTCTTGTATCAAATTATAGAAATCTTTCCCAAATCTTTCTTCGAGATCCTCTTCTTCGGCAGTTCCATGGGCATGAATCTCAAACAAAAATTTTTGGAATATTTGCGCTTCAATGTTGCGATTATTGGTCTTGTTTTGGCCCATTAACCCATTAAATCTTTCCATTGAAAATGCCCATGTAGAGAACACTGGCCCTTGATCAAGGAGGCATTGCTTTGTATGGGCATGATGATGCATGTTAGGTGTTATAAACTTTTTACCAAATGCTGATTCACACTTACGACAAAAAGTTAAAATTAGATCATGAAATAAATCAATTTCTTTTTTAGTGATTATTTTGGAAACCAGTATGCTGCATGCATAAACAAATATTTTCCAGCATTCAAACTGTTCTGGGGGAATGCGTTGATTATTTTTTAAACCAATTAATGACAGATTTAATGTCAATTTTATAAGCTGATCTGCAGTGAGTCCTGAAAACTTACTTGCCAGTTTACGTAGCCAACGGCCAAAGTTAATAGGAACTTTTGCAGAATCGGCTAATTTTTGCAGTTCTTTTAAATCAGCTTTGGTAATATAACCTTCATCAATCCAATATTGAAATATGTTATCTGCTGTGCCCAAAAAATAGTTATGCATTGCATCAATATTAACCATACGAATAATGTCATAGTAGGGCAATCTCATTAGATCACATGGTCTACAGCCTGATGAATGGATCATGAGGTTTTTCTCTTCTACTGTTCTCGCTTCTGCGATGCACTGGGCTAACTGCCGTTGGGTCTCATTATCGCGCATAACCCATTCATCGATATTAAATCCACTCCAGTCCCAACTTTGGGGTAGAGCGCCTATAAAAAACAGGAAAATTATAATCACGTTATAAAATCTTGAAAATTAAGCGTGACTGAAATTTTCTTTACTTTTAGATATTTTATTAGTAATTGCAATTATCTAACTAACAAGTTTTACCATATGCAATTAAATTCCCATTGCTGTTAGTCTACCTCATATCCAATAGGCTCATGTCGTTTGGGTGTACGGTATTTTAATTTAATTTGTGGCACATTGTAGAATATAACATTTCTTATGTATTTGGTTTATTTGGGCGCATTATATTGCATTTGGGCGCATTATGTTGCATTTCGGCGCATTGCAGTGAAGCTAAATGGGGGGTGCTTTCTGTGGTTAGGTTAGGCTAAGAAAAAAAACAGTAGTGAAGGAACTGCATAGTTTGGTTTAGGGATGGGTTACGGTTAGGTTCAGAATACAAATTTCATTATCTGAAAATGGGGTAGGTTAGGCATAGGAGTGTACTGAAGAAACTCAATGTTTCGGTTCATAG
>JAQGBF010000145.1:0-11483 GCA_034698245.1 Schendyla nemorensis | reverse complement strand
CTCGGGAGATTGCACCAGCAAAATAAACGCGCGTATTTTAGTGCAAAACTCTATAGAAGTTAATTAATTAATTTTTTTTTTTATCATAACCACCGAATTAACCGAAAAAAAGCTCTCGAAAAGCTTGTACTTTACGTTTTAGACGCAACGTTTCGTTACCAGAGGTCACTATCTGTCCAGCACTTGGGTTACAACAATACGCGGATGCGGACTTCCATCCGCGCGGACTGCGGAAACGCGGAATGCACGGGGGCTTTGTTTTCATTTTCGATATTGTCTCATCCAGATACAATAAGCTAATAAAAATTAACATTTAAAAAAATCACGCTTTATCAAATAAACTGAATGTGATTTTCTGAAGTGAAGTGATGACAAGTAGAAGTTACGTTGTTCAACACTAGTTGGCGCCACCTCCCAACAACAACTTCTGTAAAAACACGCATGCTCCCTTTCTTGTTTGGTGCAATCTCCCGAGCAAACTCCTTCTAAAAACATGAGTTTCGACGATCTTTGCGAAGCCCTAGACTCCCTGAGCATAAATTCCAACTCTCCAGAAGAATCTCTGAAATTTAACTCTCTGCTCAATGAACTGAGGCAAAACGTGATTTCTTTGATGACGAGTGAAAGAGGTTACGTTTGCCCAGAAGTTGGAATTCGGTTTTTCTCGAAATGCTTAAATCATGCGAAACAGTCGCCTAACGATGCGGTTAGGCTGCTGTTGAGCATAGAGGTGTTCAGGTGTTTGAGGAATGCCTGTGCTACTAGTTGTGAAAATCAGCAGAAGGTTTTAGTGTGAGTTGATGTGTGAAGTGTGTGTGGAGTTTGTTCTGATGAGTTTGTTTTTGTTTAGGTTTCTTCCTTGCACCGTAGAAATGGTTCAGAGGTTGCTGAAGGAAAATGTTTGTGATAGTTTAGTTGAAGAGCGTAAGTGATGATTTTGTAAGAGTCTTTAAATGAATGGATCATAATCATTGACATAGGCATGTCATAGACCTGTATCTTTCCCCATGTAGGATCAATCGTCATAGGATGTAGGTCTATGGAATGCCTAAGTTCATAGTAAAATTTATTGTAATACAATCACTGTTTTCATGACAAGAAGATTTCCAAGAGAATTTGGAATGTTCTATAAAATGGTGCTCCTACTTCCCAAATACAACGTTACGTCAGTTGTTGTGGCGCCACTCGCATTGGCGCCACAACAATTGACGTAACGTTGAAATTGGGAAGTAAGACTCATGTCCCATTACTCCTTGTAGGGGCATGTTTAAAGTCGCCCTAGGTTGGACGATTGTCAGTTTAAGTTTTTTCAGGGATTACGAAAGAAAATCTTCCTGTCATGAATCTAATATTTATTATGGGTCTGTCTATTTTGTTTAAAAATTGAGGACAATATCCCTGGCCAGTCAGTAAATCCGCGAGCAAAAGTAACTTAAGCCTTGGTATCCATTTCCAATACTGGAGAAATAATGATTGGCCTTAATTTCTCAAGACTACTTGCATCCTAGCTACTAGCTTTATCAGTCTTGTGATGCACACAAATTAGTGCTACTAACAGCTCTTATTACGTAATTTGAATTAATGCATCTATTAAAATCAGATGTCGATTTAAAATCATACAATACATAATCGTACAATTATACAAAATCATACAATACTCAATCGAAAAAATTATTTCTCTTATTTTTACTAATAATCACGCAAAAATTGCAGGTTGAAATAATGTCTTGAAATGATGTTTATTTGCAGGTGATAAATGTCTACAATGTGCAATGCAATTTATGGGAAATTTAGTGGTGAATAATTCAGATAATAAAAAGTTGGTTTGGAAGACGCTTAAGAGACATTTTCAGTAAGTATGAATCAGTTCAATAAAGTATAAATAAGTATAAATCAGTGGGAGAAAAAAACGTGAAACTCCGCAAAGATAGTGTTGTTTTGATTATGCATATTAAGAAGGAAGCTTTTCTGGAAAATAATCAAGCAATGCTGCCGTCCAGTTCAAGGGAATAGATATCTATTTAGGTAGATGTCTATCTCCTTGTCCAAGTTTGTTGGGAAGTTTTACATTTATTTATTTGCTTTTTTCAGCTCTTTTCTTACCGTACCAAAAAATGCAACAGTTTCAAATTGTGCCTGCATGTTGTTGTATAACTGCCTTAAAGATGAACGTGGGATAATCCAAGAGCTGCTAAGTGAAAATGATTTATTCTCTGATATTTGTATTCCCTTACTTAATAACGTAGATGCGATAGATATGGAATGGAGGTAGTCATTTATATATTCTCACACAATAATAGCATAATTAAAAACTTTTCCGTTTGTTAGATTTTTCACCTTGAACTTACTTTATAAAACTAGCAACTGCGTTGCTGTTTTGTATGATCATTTATCCTATGAAGCAAGGTATGGCAAAAGTAAAAATGTATACCAATTAGAAGTGGATAATCAATCTTGTTCCTCTTAGATTATTTTTACTTCACATGGTTCTAGACATGATCAAAGCTAAAGAAATGCTTCATCACCAAAATATTGAGTTTTTGGCTAATGCATACAAAAATCGCTGCCAAGAAATTATGACTGATGCAAAAGAAATCTTCAAAGATAATGTATGTTTAATTTTTTAACAAAGTAATTTCAAAAATTCTAATAATAATTTATTTACTTAATAGGTTGTCATAGAATTTCTTCTTAAACTTGAAATATTGTGCGCAGCATCTTCTGAAGATTCTCACAGAAGATCTCTGCAATCAGACATGGATCTCCTAACTACAAGCACATGTAAACTATAACTGTATGCTTCATTTTATTTATATTTTGCTTTAATCCGATGTGCTCTATTTAGTGTTGTTAAAAAATATCCATATACTTGGAAAATCTGGAGATGAAACGTTTTCGCCAATTATCAAATTGTCCGCTGTGGCGCAAGGACAAGCACCTGAAGAAAATAATGTATTTGGTCTAAAACGAGATTTGGTGAGATTAATTGGCAATATGTGTTGGAGATGCAAAAGAAATCAAGACCATGTAAGTTCAATACATACATTTAAAATAAAAATAACATTTAGTCGTATTTTCTTAGATTCGGGAAATTGATGGCATTCCATTACTGTTAGACTGCTGTGTAGTTGATGCGAAAAATCCTTGTATCCTTTTTTAAATCTTCTTATCCTTTTAAATTGATTTACTTGTTTATATTTCTTAACTTTTAGTAGTTATAACCCAGTGGATAGTTTTTGCAGTCAGAAATATCTGTGAAACGAATATACAAAATCAAGGAATCATTCTCCAGATGAATTCATTAGGACAAATGGATTCTAAGCTATTGGAAGAAGTAGGAATCCAAATCGAAAGAGAAGCTGTCCCAATGTCATCGTCAATGGCTGCTAACACGCGTGCGCTTGCTAGACACAGTAATTTAGCTGATATCAATGATCTGTTCAACTGAGGATTTGCAAAGTAATATTTTACATAATGAAATGTACAAGTTGTAGATATATATTACTTATAGATTTCTATTAATAAATACCCAAAAATTAACAAATTTAATCCATTATTTAATAACCATTAAAAAATGTAATTGCAACATGGTCTTGCAATTTGCATTATTATAGGGCTTGCGATATTTCGTTTCAGATTTTCTGAGGGACAAAAGAACGTGAAAATACATTGTTGTCACACAACAGTTTCTCTTTTCTTGCGATGGCAAATTTTTTCTATTCGTCTGTCAAAACAAACAATTTAAATAAACATTGCACTAAATTTTTATTAATATTTGGATATCACTTCTTTAATTAGCAATTAGGATGAAACATCGCAAACTCTCTATGGGCATGAAAGGAATTAGTGATATTCATATTTGAGCTGCACAATTTTGCATAAAAATATAAAGCATTAAACTAAGCTGACAGCAATATTAGGCATAAACTAAATTATTCTCCTAAAATGTTAAACCTAACTAAATATCAATTGGAAATACTGATCTAGAACTCTTCATCTTCCAAATGAAAACATGTTGCCTGTTTGTTTGTTTACTGTGAGCCAAGAGGGTGCATTCCCAAAGTGGTTTGTCAATCAAGCAGCCAAGCCCCTCCCCTGGCTTCCCTGACCCTGACATAATAGGTGCCTACCCCATGAGATCCCTGTGAGTTTGTTCTTATTATTCTGATTGTCTTATTGATTTCCTGTGACACTAGGAAATGTTTGCCTACCTGTGAATCCTTGTTTATCTTCAGGCTACAATCTTAATGCTTTTTGTTTTGAAGCACTTTGGAAAATTTCTCCCCTGTCCACCCATCAATCACCTATCCCTACATAAAAGCCAGCCCATACAGAATAGGAAAAAAACCAAGAGAACTTTGTATCCTGCATACCATACAAATAAGGCAACTTGGAAGTTATTTACTAACAAAGATTGACAAAGTAGTCAACTGTAGAACCACTTGCACATTGGATGGCAACTGTAGCATTTTAAAAACAGAAATAGTTGAAACTAATGAAATTAGAAAATAATGCATCCACATATTCGCCTTCTCATCTTGTCATTCAGGAAGTCCCTGTTCTGCTTTTTCCATTTAAACAATCAAAATTCTCAAATTGCAGATGGACCCACTCTTCAATTCGGTGAGATTTTTTTTATATTATACAAACATAAAATCACTTAAGAAATTTAGTGTAGTGCTATTAAGAGTAGCCAAACTGAGGACTGTAAACAATTTTCTAAATTTTTCCTTTTGGTATCAAAATATTTTGAAACTAAGACTTTTTTATACTGCATTATACAAATATAAACTTTACTTCAGGAAGTTTAGTATTAGGCTATTGGGAGTAGCCTAACTTAGAATGTCTAGACATTTTCCAAATTTCCCTTTGGGTATCAAACAAAATATTTTGAAACCAAGAAACCAAAAGACTTTTTTTTATAATATACAATTATTGAATTTACTTAAAGAAGTTTACTGTAGGGCTATTAGGAGTAGCCTAACTTAGGAATGTGTAAATACTTTTCCAAAATTTCCTTTTGATATCAAAATAATTTCATCAGAAGGAAACTTTGGAACGGGGAAGTAAAAAGTGAATACTTTTACTTCTCCTAAATTTTCCAAATTTTTGCAACATACCAAATTGTTTTTTGAGGTTTAAGATTTACTATATTGGCCCCGGCCCCTTTATAGAAAATAACAATAGTACATATTTATGGATAGGGCTCAAATTGGAACATTGCATTTAATTACTATAAACCATTAAAAGTAATTAAGTAATCTACAGTATATTATTGGAATTAGCACTTGTTTACCTGCTGAAATACCTTCAGCTTTATTACTTTGTTTATTCTTTATCAACATACTTAGCCTAAGATTAAGTCCCGTATTGCATCTTTACTAGATTAGATTTTATATCCTAGAAAAATTGTTTTTAATTTTATAGGAACTACTAATGTTAAAGAATCGAATGTTATATTTTCATATGAAGACTATAGAATCAATATGATAAATAGTAACAAATACAAAAATAATTTATTATCAATTACAACATCTCAACCAAATTTTCCACTCCCTTCTCAAACACTGCAGAATCCCAGAACAGGGAGGAGGAAAGAGGCACTGGACTTCCTTCTACTCCCATCCAGACTCAACTCCTCGATCATTCCCATTCAAAATGGCAAACTACCACCGACCGGACGCGAGAACCCAGCAGGAATTGAAAGACATTGCCAACAAACTCAGGATTCACAGTATCAGAGCCACCAATGCAGGAAAATCTGGGTAAGTATTCAATATCCCATTTAACTTAATTTCATACTTTAAGTCCCTGAGACTTCAGAAAAATAGTCGATTAATTTAGTCAGCATGTGCCAACTTTTCCTTGTCTCCTATACCAAAACCTCAATATAATAAAATCATTAAAAATGGAATTTTTAAAAATCTTATATAGAATTGTACTTACCTTTAAAACATCACTGCAATAATTATTTTACTTTTTTAAACACTTAACTCAAACTTTTAATATGTCAGAACTTAAAAATAAAATTCACTAGGCAAGTAAAACCAAAAAAGAAATTAATTAAAAGTTACCTTTCTTCTTTTCCTTTTATTTCCTTTCTATTTTTCTTCTTCAAATTTCCAAAAGTTTAAGTTATGCAATTACCTAGAGTTACAGAAAATTAAAAAAAAATTCATATTGGTAGAATTTACAGTAAAAGTAGTATAGTAAATAAATTTCTTCTTCCTTTCCTTTTCTTTCCTTTATACTTTTCTTCCTCAAATTTACAAAAGTTTAATTAATGCAATTGCCTAGAGTTACAAAAAAATTAATATGGGTAGAAATACAGTAAATACAAGTGTGGAAGTGACCTCAAACCTTATTAAAATAACCAATCATAATCAATAACCTACTTTCCCATTTTCCCCCTAACCTCAATTCAAAATCCAATTCAAAACCCAACCAATGTCCATTTTAACCAAACTAACCACAAAAAAAATTAATCCCTTAAAGCCACACAATCCCCACTTACACAACAACCACCAATTAATTAATTAGGTAACCTCAATATACCAAAACCAAATAAATTAAAACAAAAAACAATCTTTCAACTCCAAATAATTTTACTTAATCATTTCCCCATTTTTCTAAATCATATCTCTTTTAATCTTTAACCACATGAGTGTGCATGCAGCATGCATACCTAATGCACAGCTGACCTTGAGGATCCTCGAGCTCTGATTGGCTGATTGGTGGCTCTATCAGGTTTGTGTAGACCGGCTTAGCAATCACTGGAAGCAAGCATTCATTGCATTTGCCAGTTCAGTTGCAAAGCACAGCAGAAATGGCTCCAGACAAGACAACTCAGTTGTTGCAGGACATTGCAAACAGATTGAGAATTCATAGCATTAGAGCTACCAATGCTTCCAAATCAGGGTGAGTTAAAAGGGGAAAAGGTTTGCAACCACCTGCCTTTTTTTATTCATTTTGTAGTAATTTATTTTTGTAATGGATGTGTGGTGCTGAGATAAGTAAGATAAGAAATGTGTAGGTTATTTCAGGTAGTAAAGAGTGAAATGATTTTTATGGTTATGTAAATGTGTTATGAGAAAGTGGGAGTTAGTTTGGAATTTATTTTTGCAAGTTTTTGCTGAATCATGGGATTTAATAATTCAGAGTACATGGCATTTATCACTCAAGTTCATCTAGACCTTGAGGTTTTATCAGTTGGAGATTGAGACAAGTGTAAAAATATATCTCTTGTCAGTTATCCTTTCTTTAGTCAGACCATAGACCTGAGTAAAATACAGGCTAGACCCTGAAGGGATATAAGGGGGACACCTTGAGAAATGTCCTTTGTGCCTCTTGGTAAAAGCAGTCAGGTGTAAACCTAGCCTTGTAGTTTCTTTCATTGAATTTATTACTGACTTATTTTAAAAATTTGAGGAAGAAGGAAAATATACTGTATAATTGAATGACAAGTAAAGAATAATCTGTGTTTAAAACCCTTGCACTTGTTTGATTAAGATCCAATCAGATCACAAATATTATCTGTTTGATTCATTCTTAGATCCTGGGACTAAGACAAGATTAAATCTAGGTCCTGAACTGATATTACAAAATAGGGAGTGCCCTTTGCTAAATCTCCAAGAATTTATTTCACAAACATCCTGCTATCCACAAACCATTCTTCGACAGACATAAACATCACACATTAACCCTTTCTATTTTTACCAAACAGGCACCCAACATCATGTGCATCTGCAGCAGAGCTCATGTCAGTTCTCTTTTTCCACACCATGAGATACAAGGTGTCTACACCAAGAGACCCAAATAATGATAGATTTGTGATGTCCAAGGTAAGCTTCAATAAAAAACATATTTTCAAAATTCTAACATTTTCATTTTTTTTACATTTTAGGGACATGCAGCTCCAATTCTCTATGCAGCCTGGGCAGAAGCAGGTCTTTTTTCCCCAGATGAGCTTCTCAAATTGAGAAAGTTGGACTCTGATCTAGAGGGACACCCGACCCCTGTAAGTCTAGGATTACCGTATATTGCCATTTTATTACAGTGTTTTCATCAATTATTTATTATGTAACATTCTATAGCATTCAATTAAAAAGAAATAGGTAAACATAGGCATGCTGCCCCTGATGCAGCTTCACTGCCAATGCTGATGCTTCACTGCAGTGCAACATGCCTAAAATGTTTACCTATTTCTATTCGAGTGCTGTTACTAAACTTAAATTAAATATTTACTGTTACTGACTAATTGCACTATGCTCTACAGCTTTGCAATGTCAAATTCTTTTATAACTACTGTATTCTGGTTTTGAAAATATAATTAAGGAAATATTTCTTTTTTTTTTTTCACTTGACATACACCATAATATTATATTGTATAATATTTTGTAGCGTTTGTCATTTGTTGATGTGGCTACTGGATCCCTGGGCCAAGGCTTAAGCTGTGCGGCCGGAATGGCCTATACCGGAAAGTATTTCGACAAGGCTAGTTACCGAGTGTACTGCTTGATTGGTGACGGCGAGTCAGCGGAAGGAAGCATTTGGGAGGCGTTGTCTTTTGCCAGTCATTACAAATTGGACAACTTGGTTGCGGTGTTCGATATAAACCGCTTGGGCCAGAGCGAGCCTACCGCATTCCAACACGATATGGATTTGTACAAGAGACGATTGGAGAGTTTTGGGTTTGTTGTGTTTTATTGTGTAAATGACGATATTTGTGGTTTCGCTTATCTCAAATTTTCTTTCTATTTAGGTGGAATACTTATGTGGTTGACGGACATGATGTAGAGGCGCTCTGCAAAGCATTCCATTCTGCCACCACAGTTAAGGGGAAGCCTACTTGCATTCTTGCGAAGACTTATAAGGGGAAAGGTTTGGCTGGTTAGTCAGTTTTTTTTAATTATATTTTGTTTTATGTAATAATGTGCTGCAAAATGTTGTGCGATAAATGTATATTTGCATTCCTGACAAATCAAATACCCTACTTTATAATCTGCCATTGTAGATTATAAATAATTACCATTGCAGATTATTAAGTGTACCGGTAATTCTATTTGAAATTTAAAACTTAAAAAATAACTTTATCATTAAGTTACTGCAGTATCTTATGGATAAAGTTATATCTTTTACTGTTTATCATGAATTATTCCAGTTAGAGTAATCTGGTAATATGCTCTAGGAAACAGCTGTTCTTTATGCTATAATTTGAATAGTGCAATAACACCTGATCAAGCGCCTATTTGTGAAAAAAGGTCTTTATTTTCGGACTAACTTAAACCAATATTCCAAATTTTAATGAGTCAAGCTATGGATGATTGCACAGTAAATAGTTTGACTCATTTATATAGATAGAAGTTTCTTTCCCTTTTGTAACTTAACATGTAAATAAATAATGGCATATTTAGGTATTGAAAACGAAGATAACTGGCACGGTAAAGCATTGGGCGACAAAGCGGACCAAGCCATCAAAGTATTGGAAGGCATCATAGTGAACAGTGGCTCGAACCTAATTATTCCTCAGAAGCCGCTTGTGGAAGACGCCCCTAAAGTTAGCATTTCCAATATCAAACTTGCTTCACCACCTGCGTACAAGTTAGGTGAACAGGTAAGAGTTAACAATTATGAAAAAAGTGACTTTTTGAGCCAGCAATTTTTTTTCGTAGGTTGCAACTCGTTTAGCTTATGGTACTGCATTGACCAAACTGGGTCAGAACAATGACCGAGTCATTTCCTTGGATGGTGATACGAAAAACTCAACATTCGCTGATAAATTTAAAAAGGTTTGTATCTTATACGGTTTGTTAATATAGTTATTTAATATACCAATGATATGCACCAAATAGAAATCTACTTGCAAATTATGCGTGGTGCTTCAGAGTTAGTGTAGGCAAAGTTTTTTTTTATTAAGTGCAAGTAGAATTGTAATTTATATTATTATGGTTAGAAAATTCTTCCTAAAATTTAAATCTGTCATCGGTTTAATTTTACTCTTGTCTTATCAGGAATTTCCAAATCGTTTCATCGAGTGTTTTATTGCTGAACAAAATATGATAGGCGTTGCCATTGGCTGTGGCACTCGTGGGCGCACTGTTCCATTCGTCAGTGCCTTTGCAGCATTTTTTACGCGTGGCTTTGACCAACTTCGCATGGGTGCAATTTCGCAAGCCAATATCAAATGTGTTGGATCTCACGCCGGCGTTTCTATAGGTAAGTATTATATTATTAGAGAGTTTGCACGCATTTTGTACTTACAGACTTATGACCATATTGAAATCAAAGATGTATGCGTGGAAGTTAGAACAACAAATTTAACTAGAAGACTTTTGCTATCGGCATGTCTTTCTAAAGTCTATGGCAAAAGTTTGTAAACTTTAATGGCATTTAACTTGGACATAAGTCTGTAGGTTTTTGTCTATTGTTTTGTACTTACTCTTTTTTTGCATATATTTCTTGATTGCATTTATATACACATTCGTATGCACAAAATGTATTACTTGTTAATATTCACCTTCGGAATGCAGCATCTGTAATAGAAGTATCTGACACGTCTAGATATCTCAAATTACAGCAAAGGGATAAAATCATTTGCACATTATGCGATAAAAGGTTTTCAACTCCAGACGAATCAAATTTGAATACATGTCGTGCAACCAAAGGCAAGAAATGCGAGACGAAGCCAGAAATGAAGTTACTATCTCCTATATCATCATTAGCAGTCCAATTCCGTTGGCATATACATTTGTCCGAAAAGTTATCGTCGTTCGTTCTAATTCTTTTGTAATCTACAAAAGAGAAAAAAAAAACATTTTTGGTTTCTACTCAAATATTTCTATGCAACTTTGTTGATAAAAAAAAACAGTTCAATAAAAAGAAAATCAATTCATTTGCTGGTTCTTATTCCTTGTATTCATGATAGGCTCGATTTATGAAACTTTAAAAATAGCTAGTGACCAGATATTTGTTTTTAGTTAAGGATAAATCATACTAGAAATACAAAGGACTAGGTATTACGGTATTATATAAGAGACCGGAAAGGAGACCTAAGTTACACATTACTAAACTAACAGAAAAGGATTAGCTATACACAGATGGTACTTGACTTTTTTGCATGACAAAAAAGCAATCCCTATACTGCCACTTAAAAGTCCTATATGTGCAGTAAGAAAAGAATGCAGTCTTTTTAAAACTGGTTTTATAAGCCTAATCTTCAAAACCTGAGATGTATTTGGTTTTTTATGGGTAAAACAAAACCATATTGTTTTTCCTTTAAAAATAAATCAAAATAAAAAAATTTATTGATTTCATTCTTTTTATGCAGGAAGAAACCTAGCAATTGGTTTTATCCATAATGGCACTGCATGGCTTTAGTCTGAACACTCAGGCTCTATATTATACCAGCCATTTGCAGAATTAATGCATGTTACCAAATGTTACAGTAAACTAGCTTAAGAGTGAATACTGGATTCCCATTTCAA
>JAQGBF010000144.1:0-11493 GCA_034698245.1 Schendyla nemorensis | reverse complement strand
CTTGTTATAAAACAACTTGGTGTGTAGTATAGGTGTTTCAATATGCACTACTGGTGAGTTCACATCAACATATCTATAAATGCTCAACCATTATACACTAATTGTCATAAATTTCATTTTTACTTTTGAATTCTAATTAGAGGTGTTTAAATCCACAAAGCAATTACAGTTGCAATTCCTACCTTAATTATTTACACTAATTATAAAAGAACTATGCAGAAGTGTTTTTTTTATTATTAAAGAGATTTATATGACAGAAAAAAAATTAATCACATTCAATTAGGGAGAATTAAAATGAGAAACTCTAGAAAAAAAAACGCAACGCATGCGCAGTTTTTTGTCTTCTGGATCAATAGGTCGATAGGAATCACAAACACAATCTCAGTGGACTTGCACAAAAAAAAATTACCAAAAAAAAAAACACAAACCTGTCACCCTTTCAACTTCCAACCAAAAAGTCAGTAAGATATGTATAAACCATTTTTTCCTTCCTAATGCACTCAAATAAAGCATTTTGCTCATGGTCTAATAGAAAAGAATAAAGAGAAACTGTTTCTAAACCTAACCTTTAACTCCTTTCACTTTTATCAGACAGAAAGGTTTGCTGTAAATGATGATAGATGACCAGATATTAAGGTTTAAGAGAGCTCTGAGGCTTCACCCAGTTTTAAGACTTGGTTTTTATAGTTTGTACTATTTATTAAAATATTAGGGTGCAATCAAGGACATAACTGTTATTGATCATCTAAAAATGAAAAATGTTTAGAGTTGGCTTGCCCATTGGGAAGAAACTTTCTTTGGTGTAAACTATTATATTGTCTTCACATTTCCCACAATTCCTTGAGTCAAGAAGCTTCTGCACATTGACAGTGCAAGACTTCATCCTGTGTAGTGCAGTGAAGACGCCTTTCCAATAGTTCATTGCATAGCTTTGCTGCATAGCTTTTCCTGTATATAGGTAAGTGCCAAACTAGTATATTCCAAGATTATGAAAGCAAAAAGATTAGATTATGTTTTAATATACTTTAATATTTAATAGTGCATGTTTAGGATCAAAGTAGATTTTAAATTTATTTCTATTGCTTGGGATTCATATAGTTTACAGTTTTTATTTGCTTATATGATGTTTGTCTCAAAAGTAGTTTGTCATCAAGTAATAGCTAAGAGATGTAGTTTAGAGTTAGGGTAAAGAGCAAAGTCATGTTTTTCTGCTAAATGGCTGAACTAGGTGAAAGTGACAGCCATTTATTGAAGCAGTGTTTCTACGTTAAAGTGTACAAGTCAAGGTGTTGATGAGTAATTTATTTTTACCTGTTTAGGTGCAATTGTAATGGCTAAACAGCTTGTTCTTAGTTCATTTGCGGATAAATTAAGAGCTCTTAAAAACCACCTTTTCTATCCGTTTGTATCTGAGGATTATTCTCATGTCAACAGGTTAGTTGCTTTAAATGTGAATTACTTCTGAGCTAATATAGTTTGTTGTAACACCTGAATATATTTTAACGAGTTAATTATCTTAAATCTCTCACAATGAATTTTTCTCTGTGGAAACTCTTGGACAGTAAAACACATTTAAAATTTGAAACAAAATTTCGCGTTTAACAGGCATCTTCTGGTATGAAATTAAAACTTTCGATATTATTTACGTGATTTCTTTCTGAGAAAAAAAAATCAGGTTTTACATTTCTTATGCTGTTGACTGGAAATTGATTTTAGAAGAACTTTAGATATTACAGTTTTAAAATGATAGATAATCATACTTTACAAGATTGAATAAACGTGATGAATGTTTGATTTAAATAATTTATTGCATTTTTGTAATAAATTTCTAGATAACAATATCAGAATAAATTAATACCTGATACATTTTTCTTCGTAAAAGAATTCTTGTAATTGTTTGACGACTTTTTTCACAGTTATCTATTTAGTTGCCACATTTTGAGTTTGCTGCAGAAAGTAGTTTTACCTGGAGATGCCTATTAAAGACAAAACATGGTACAAAAACTTGATTGGCTTTCCAGTATTTTTTTATCTGAATTTAATTATTGTAAATTTGTTATACAATACGGTAATGCTTTGCCATATTTGTTTATTAAAATTACTATCTTATCTCCCTCTAAGTTAATAGTACTTTAATTACCTTGGTCATAAGCCTTGGTTCCAGTAACTCCCTTCAGTGCTTTGGATCATAAAACATACCAATCGTGCGTAAAAACGTATAGTTTATTGTATTGGTGCCTTTTGGCCTTAAGAATTTATTATGGTGAGAAGTGAGAAGCAATGATGAATAATTAGTGGTTACTATAGAATGAAAATTTTGGCTACCCTAATTGAGATATCAAACTTCGTGTACTGTACATGGATTACGCTTTAGAAAAGTTATTTCACTATTAAAACTAGAACATGACCAAAAATGTACATTTAATTTTTCTAAAGGTAGGGAAGATATTTAGATTCTAGAATGCATGCCAAAAGTAGAAAAATTAGTTTTAAGCCGAAGAGCACTGGTACAAGAACTATTATGTTCGGTATTGACACGAAAGGCTACCAAATCACGTGATTGGAAATTTAATCAAAATCGCGGACAAGAAACCAAACAATCAACTTGTGAACACCACACATAAACACTTCCAAATAATCTTTCATTCCAATCCTCAGAACCAAAACCCGCTTCGAGCTACTTCGAATCAGCGCCGCAGTGATGGGCATCGAATTCTGCTACGCCGCCGAAACCGCTTTCGTCAGTCCCATCCTCCTCAACATAGGAGTCAGCCACATCCACATGACCCTCATATGGTGCCTAAGTCCCATTGTTGGCTTCATCCTGACCCCGCTTCTCGGTTCCCTCAGCGACAGATGCACCTTATCCATTGGCCGCCGCCGCCCCTTCATAATCCTACTCTCCCTTGGAATAATCCTAGGCTTGATCCTAGTCCCAAACGGTTCCGCCATAGGAACTGCCTTAGGGGACCCTTTACCAGAACCTCTGAACTACACTTGGCTAGAAGATTACAACTCTACCCTTAACTCCACATACCTTAATCCATCTACTTCCGGTCATGTTGGCTACTGGGGACTGTTCTTCACGGTCATCGGTACAGTCTTTCTGGATTTTGACTCTGATGCCTGCCAATCTCCTTCCAGAGCTTATCTCTTGGATGTGACTCTACCAGAAGAGCATGCCAAAGGACTAAGTACTTTCACAATAATGGCCGGCATGGGTGGCGCTTTGGGTTACGCGCTTGGCGGTACCGATTGGGATTCTACCTTTTTGGGTAATGTCCTAGGAGGGCATGTTAGGGCTGTCTTCAGTATCATATTGGTCATTTTTTGTTCTGTGCATGCTGACCACTTTGTGGAGTTTCAGAGAAATACCTTTGGGTGTTCTGATTGGCAGCAGAATCCCTGTTATCAAGGTTGGGTCTTACCAGCTTTTCCATAATGAGGAGTTTGAGGGAAGTTCCGTTGTGAGGTATGGGTCCATTAGTTGTTCCGCTTCAGCGCCGACCATTATGGAGAGTTGCTACGCGAGTGATGTGGCTGAGACATCGTTTATGGCTAAAGATATCCAGGTAAGATAAAAGATAAATTTGAAAAGTTCACTAATAAGCGCCGGTATTCTAGAGTTTTTTTCTATTGAGATTTCGGCACCTGTAAGTGTTTTTCAGTTTGTTTTTTGTTTTTCGTCTCTGGATCGAACTTGGTTCTGGATAGAACGAGGAAGTAATCTGATTAAATACAAATTGCTAAAAATTGGGAACGGAAAATTATATAAATTAAAAAACAATACAGGCGCCAAAAGTTATAGCCTAATGCTTAAGTGACAAAATGAGCTTGCATTGATATGAAACTTCCAATGAACTACATTAATCTTGAATACAGACGATAATTTACAGAAATTGACAGCATTGGATTTCAGAACATTGGCAATAGATAAAGAGGATTAGGAATGCAATGCTACTCCTTTAACACAGTGAACGTATGAACCAATGAGCATGTGCAGAAAACGCAAGTGCTCAGTATCTTAACACAATACATTTTGGGTAGAACTTGCCTGCATACTGAGAGCATATCCCATAGTAAACACTTTTAAAGAACAAATACAATCGCTAAGACATGTTAATTGTTTACAACTACAATTGTCTTTAAGTTTGGTGATTGTTTTCTTTTCATTATTCAAATGTGTCCAATCATCACTGCTTCCACGTACAGTACTGAGAAAGTGCGGTCTCCACAGATACTCACTGGTTTGTAATCACACCTGTGTTAAGAGAGCAGCATTGCAAATTTGCAGCTCATTAGCTCTAAACACTGGCCGAACACTGGTGAACCTTCGACAAAATCCTATGGACTGGTCCATAGGTTTTTGTAGGTGCAATAAATTTCACAAAGTTGGCCAAATTGCTATACCCGACCGTGTATAGAACATTTCATCTTTTCAGACAATTGATGAAGTTTACCAACAGACATCCCCGGCCAGTTTGCGAGACTATCTAGAATCAATTTGGCACATGCCATCAGCATTGAGAGTGGTTTGCATCACGAATCTGTTCAGTT
Source organism: Schendyla nemorensis (assembly GCA_034698245.1). Classification (NCBI taxonomy): domain Eukaryota; kingdom Metazoa; phylum Arthropoda; class Chilopoda; order Geophilomorpha; family Schendylidae; genus Schendyla; species Schendyla nemorensis. The sequence goes on along the minus strand of JAQGBF010000144.1, from coordinate 6,936 downwards.
GGATGTCACTCGTCTGCTATTCTCTCTATTTTACTGATTTTGTCGGAGAAGCGATATTCCAAGGCGACCCACAGGCTCTGGCGGGAACCAAAGAGCGCATTGCGTACGAAGACGGTGTTCGCTTTGGATGCTGGGGAATGTCCATTTATTCACTTTCTTGCTCTATTTACTCTTTCCTAATTGATAACCTCATTAAAAGCTTCAGTTGAGCACGATTATCTATTACAAATAGGGCTGCTGAAAACTGAGATGGAAATGATTTCATATATCGAATTCTTGCCTCGATTATCGACATGCATGTCGATATCGAGTTAAGTATATAATCTCGATATTTTCCCTATCTGGATTATTATCAAGATCAGGCACGATTTTTCGATGGTTTGCAAAATTACTCGAATTTTTAGATTCTTTGGAAGAACTTTTCGACACTTTGGAAGGTTACCGTAATCGAACTTTTCGACACACTGCAGGATCTCTCGAAAGTTTTCGATATTTTGCAGGATTGCTCGACATTTTTCGATACTCGAGAGTTTTCGATACTTTGCAAGAATACTCCAATTCCCTTAAATTCAAAGAATTATATACTGATCTTCATCTCGCATTGTATCAGTAACACTATATCGAACTCAATATACTACTTCCTTCATAGATGTTAGGAAATTTTTTTCCACATTTTGTGGGGTCAATATTTAAGACGGCCAGCTAGATTTCTGTGGTTCCTGATCCGTCAACAAACTTTGACGGATCACCATGACCCGTCAAATTACCAACGGATCATCGAAATTCCATTCCAGGAACCATCGATGATCCATCCAATCCCTATTTAATTGTTTTAAAATATTAACTCAGCCATAGCCCCCGTCCCCATACTATGCGTTTAAGTTAAAATGTACTGCAATGCAATGCGTTCTTCAAAAGTTCTTCCTTTACCAGTATAATTTTGAATAATCTGTATAGGCGTCACAAAATCGCTGGAATTACTCTCTCAACTGAATCTTTCTACCTAGCAATTCAGCAGCCCTAGCATTGCACTAACATGTAGAAGACAAATATCTTAACTTCATTTTATTTTTGTTTAAAGGCATAAAACCAGTATATGTATGTGGACAGTTGGTTTACAGTTTTGGAATGCTATGTTTAGCAATCTTGCAACGACCGGCTGCAGCAATTATACTGTCGTGTACTGCTGGAGTCATGTACTCTACATTATTCACCATGCCCTATTTATTAGTTGCACATTATCACTCCAACAATTTGGTAAGATAAAATTGAATAAATTGAACTAATACTAAACAAAATGTATATAGGATAAACAAAATGTATATAGGAAATCTGCATAAATCGATGTAAATCCGTGCAAGAACCAATAGGATAGTGAAGACGATATCCAAGAAGAAATCAAACAAAATATAGAGGCAAAAATCTCCTGCTAACAAAATTCAACACTTATCTCTTAAAATGAGCTAAGTTTTTCTAGCTCCAATGCAGTAACACTAGACAATTTATGTTATTCGCACATCTGTTTGAGGTTAAAGCTCAGTTGCTCCTAAAGGTTCTTGCACAGATTTACAGATTTCTTCAGCCTTGACCTACACATTCTGTTTAGTAAATACAATCTACAAACCTACCTATAGTATTCTGCTAGTTTTATATTTATTTTAAACTACTTAGTTACAGGATAACGAACATGGAGTTCGTGGGCTAGGAACTGACGTTGCCATTGTAAGCAGCATGGTGTTTCTGGCTCAGTTCATTTTAAGTGCAGCCATGGGAAGTTTGGTCAAATTCTTTGGAAGTACTGTAGCTGTTGTTGGATGTGCATCTATATTAAGTTTGTGCGGCGGAATTGCAGCAACTCAGATATTCTATTTTGATCTGTAATTCTTGCAAACTAACTCAACTAGGTTTGCAAACTATTTTGTATTATACTAAATATTTTCTAAGTATAAGCAGATAAACCTCATTATGTGTATTACTCTCTATGTGCATGCCAAAAAGAAGTGAGGCACGTAGTTCTTGGCGTAGTCGCTAGAGGTGTTGTTGCTTGCCAAATCCACAAATCTGCAAAGTTGATTACTGTATAGTGGAAAATAGTGCCTTAAAGTGGCTGCACCAAGAACTACATGCCATTTTTCCTGGTAATAAGTACAGAGTGAAAAAAAAATAGTAAGAGATGGACAAACCTGCAAAATAAGATTGAAAAAGTCCTATGCACTCCACCCATTGGTTAATAATTTAGTTTCTGTTTTCTTTCCCTTGGATGCACTGCAATCGCTATCAATGAATAGCTTCTTAATTTTAAATTTCTTAGCTTTGCTAATTGCTGACATCGACTGCAGTGTTCCAAGTGAATCAGAAGGGGGAACTAAAGCTCACAACTGCTACTCAAACGTTGGTGGTGTATAGGGTTTAAACTAAGCTTTGGCCAGTCTCTTACTTTTTTTTTTACTTTGGAATGTTGTTTCATAGTACACTGCATTTAACAGCTAATGGAAAAATTGAAAATTTGTATTATTTTAATTATACTACATAATGCCGTATTATATTGCATATAAGAATGTATATAAAATTAGAATACTTTATCTCGAATCTAACTTATTTTGCATACTCTGAATTTATCATATAACTTTCAATGTGATGTGCTAACTTTTTCTTAGACAAATTTGAGGAAATATATGGTTGCAGATCAAACATATACGTACAAACAAATCACTCTTTAAGCAAAACTTTGTTTTCACCACAATATTGCTGCAACCCTAAGGCATTGGAAATTTTTACACGATTTAATAACATCTGACTACGTATTTTCATTTTCTTCCAAGTTATGTTGCAAGTTAATTAAATTACTGCAAATATTCTATACATTTCGAATTAGATATTATCTATTCCACATACCGGCACATTCATTTTTCCAGACTATCGTTTAACTGCGATAAGATTTTGCTTTCTCGGTTTCAAAATTGCAGCATAGGTTGAGTCAAAATCAATGTCAGTTCCTTCAACTTTCTTAAACTCAAAGTTTTGCAGCATCGACGTGAAGTAAAGAAACAACTCCATGCGAGCAAGAGACTCCCCGGGGCACTGACGTTTTCCTATATAAATATACCAATTTAATATCAGTTTGTTGTTGTTACAGTGGAGCCCTGATATAGCGTCACTCAAGGGACCGAGGCTAAAGTGCCTTATTAAGCAAGTTGAGACCAAGGAGTCATATAGAAGGAGATCGGTCCGAGCCGTCTCAAAACTATTGTCGAACCCAGTGCCCCCGCAAGGAATTTTAGCAGCCATATTCCTTATTTCCCGTCGGCCAGTTCACGACAGGCACCTCTGCATTGGGAACGGTTCATGACTGCATGGGCTCCAATGAAAATGAGGAACATGACGGCTGTTGCCCTAATCTCGCTCCACCACTCACTTGAAAACAGAGGCCACAATGTGGCTTGCTTTTCATCTCCTTCTATACAACTACTTGTTTAGACGTTATAGCCGAGTAACTTAGCATGAAAAATGAAGGCTAGGGACCCAAACTCAAGTGATGTTAATTCCGGATTAACACGAAGTCGTATCAGGGTTCCACTGTATTTTTAAAAGTTAAGCAATGGATATACCTATGGAAAAGGTAACCATCTCTTCCATTTTGATCACGTGCTTTCCATCTTCCGATAAAAACCGTTCAGGTTTGAAGACGTTCGGTTCTGGAAAAAGCTCTGGGTCGTGGTGAATTGCCCATAGATTTGGTAGAACGAATGTATTTTTGGGAATATGATATCCATTTAAGGTAGTACTGTTTTCTGTCCTAATGGATAAAAGAATAAAAGCGTTGCTTGTTTAGTATTCTTTCACTAAAGTTAAAGTCCTGCCTTTCATTTACGTAAAGTATACACAGAATGATACCAAATTAATAGGGAGTTAGGAAAAAATACGTTAAGTTGAAAGCCAATGAAGTAACAAAGATGACTTCGTACATTCGGTAGCTTTCTTACTTCGTTGGTTTGCAACTTCGAGTAAAGTTTTTTTTAACTCCTTTAATATTATTAGCCCCCTATTACTTGCAAACCATTTTATATTTGTATACGTTTTTGGCTTGGGTATCCTACAAGGTCTAGATACAACGCATTGTCTTGCGTATTGTTATTATAAGACACCAGTGAGCATAAAAAGTGCCTGTAACTATTATTCGCTATTATGTTAAAACTTCGGTAAAAATTGCCAATTGGCTTCTCTGCAATGCTCAACACTTTTTTGCTCGCGGTTGTACATGCGGTCACTACAAACCATGACATTTTTAATGCTCGCTGCTGTACTTTTGCAAAAGTGACTTTTCAACAATAGTTAGGATAAGTTAAACATTCTTCACTTCTTCTACTTTATTGTTGAAAATCAACTTTTTAAAATTAATGCACCTAACTGGTTTCTTCTTATATTTTTTATGGTTGTCAATAGCTAACATATAGATATTGGCAGGACTTAAAAATTATAAAAACAATCGCTTAATGAGTTTTTATTTTTCTTACTATATTGTTATTATTCGATGCAATTCCTATGGAGACCAGTACACCGCGAGCAAAAAAAACTTTACACTGAGTAGGCTGTGGTTCTAACTGTTTTAATAGATAACCATGGCTTACCCACTGTAAGAGTTTTTTTTTGCTCGCGGGTGAAATTTTGAAAATTGAATACACCTATTTCTTATGGGTTGTAACCAATATACATAGACAACAACCTAACTTTGCAACAATACTGCTGTTACCAAGCTAATGGTCTGATCGTTAAAAAATTTGTAATTCGGATAAAGCCTGGTATGCACTTGCTCTTTTCGCTGTGAAAAAAATAATGTGAAGGGAAATCCCATTGTTTCAAGTCACCTCAAATAATGGAATTTCACCCCACTTTCACCTTTTCGCAGTACAAAATCCACGTGCATACTTGGCTAAAGAGGATTTCCTATACATACTATACATATACTACAAAACAGTAGGAAGTTACCAATGTGGAACGGCTAAAGGGGCAATTGTTGTGATTCTATTAATTTCCATTATTGTCGCTTCAGTATAGGGCATATGTTTTTGATCAGCCATTGTGGGAGTTCGTTCTCTCCCAATAACTTCATCAATTTCCTGTTGAACCTTCTTTTGAACATCTGGATATTTTGCCAAATATAATAAAGCCCATGAAAGAGTAGTTGTACTGGTATCGCTTCCGCCAAGAAATAAATCGAAAACCACCATTAATAGTTGAGATTCTACAACAGAGAAAAGATGCATAGTTTTCTAAGATATGGAACACTGATTTCTTCACACACAAACTGTAATAAGTTCTGCACAAACAAAAGCCATGCCGAAAATAAATAGTCATGGACAAAAAAAACCTGCCAATGTTCTAAGCTGCAAGATTTCAACTACGGTAATTGGTTAAATAGAATAGAAATAGAGGGCTCCTCAGAAATTGTCATGACTACCAACTTGAAAGGAAATAGCTTATCTCCTCCTCGCAAGGAAACAATTGCGGCCAGCAACAACAAAAATAACAACAACAAATATAACAACATCAAAAACAATCTTGTTTCTTTCCCAGGAGGAGAAAAGCTATTTCCTCTGTAGTCATGGCAATTTCTGATGAGTCCTCCACTGACATTCGATTTATAACTTCTCATTTGAAATCTTGCAACTTAGAACAACGGTAAGTTTTTTTTGCCCATGACGGTACAATCCAATGCTTATTCGGGAGTTAAGCCCAGTACCCATGGATGCGTTCGACACATTCATTTGTGCATTTTTAATTTTTAAAACGCATTTAAAGCACGTTTTAACAATTTAAAAGACACAATTTGATGTCGAAAACATCCATGGGCATTAGAATTTAGAAAAACTTCATAATAAGGTACGAATTCATAAATCAACCAAGATGACTTCTTGGCTTCGTAACTTTAAACGGACAATGAAGAAAGCAAGTAGAAATCTAGCCTCAGCTTAACTCATTGTTCATCGTTCAAAGTTATATGAAGCTACGAAGTCATCTTCGTTACTTTGTGCATTCGTAACTTCGTACAAAGTTTTTTATCTCCCTATTAATGCAGATTTTAGCAAAGCCAATCTTTAACCAACAACTGTTATACATATGACTATAATACTTTCTGTAACTGTAATGCTTTCCACTTTCTACTTTCTTATTATTTTCCATTTTTCATCTTTACTACTTACAAATTTCCATCAATTATAAACATAATGTTATTCGCACATAATGTTTTAAAATGCTAATATTTGCGATAATTTTTAGGTCTAATAGCAAGTAGTGGTGATTTATGCACACAAATGAGACGATTTTCATTAACAACACTGAGAAATTTTGGAATTGGAAAGTCATCTCTGGAACCTAAAATCATGGTGAATATTTATATTGACTGAGAACTCTATTCATCAGTCACAAACCAATCAGAAGCAGCAATCAAGTTCAAATCAGCCAAATCCGTGCAGGGCCCTCGCTAGGGGTGAGCCACTGAACCCATAAGTGCACTATGGAAAAGTTATCACGATAATTTGACTCATTTGAACTTGAATGTGAATCCTGAATTAGTCAGTGACTTTATTCATGGTGTTAAATCTTAATAATTACTTCCGTACTCGCGATCCAAAAATAAGCGACTAAGTCGACAGACTGAGATGCTTAGAACGGTCTTCTTGAAGATTATTGGTATAACCTTTGTATCTTTAATGAATCTTTAGTGAAATTTAAAATTTATTTTTTACATTTGGATTTATTGTCTTGGTTTATAAGCCAAAGGCTGTCTGCATCTAAGGCTTGTTTATGCAATAACTGTAGCTGCATTAGGTGATTATTTAAGAAAAGCTATACCATTAAAACGTCCCTGTGGTGGGCGTGGCGATTTGCATCCACTCTCGAAAATTTTCACGAAAAGTCAAGGGTTTATTTTTGTGC
>JAQGBF010000143.1:0-11509 GCA_034698245.1 Schendyla nemorensis | reverse complement strand
GAAGAATGGAAAAGCTGCTGGTTTGTCTGAGAACTGGGCGGCTGGTTCGGGCGAGATATCGAAAGTTTCTTCTGAAAATGAGAGAGAGAGGGAAAAAAAATGAGAGGCTGAAAACGATTGGGGGGATAAAATTTCTGAATTTAGGGTTGGGGTTGCATGTTAGGAGAAGAGGACCCTTCTTCCCGTGTCACCACAAACCACCCTAATGGATCGAATTTCCATGACCTAAATCTCGACATTTTTTTTTTCTGCAAAGAAGCTAAGCTGCACCTCTATAAATTAGAATTTCTGTCGGTTAAGGGAAAGCGGCTATTTATTCTCGCACCCGCAGAAGCCACGAGTCCAAGGTGAGTTGTGACTCATCTATTTCTCGAAAAATAATTTCCCCATTCATCTTTCATCCTCCGCTGATCTTGACCCTGCTGCTAGATCGCCAAGACCGGAACCCCGGACGCGGGGATCCGAAAGCTAGCGCCCTCTGCCGGGAAGGTGGGTTACTACACCAGTGGGGTGAGCAAAGTAGGCGAGCGAGCATTCAATCAATTGCCAAGCGCACCTGGCAGAGGAAAAGGAGGCCATGCCGGTTGGCTTGCATTTGTATCCAGCGCACCTTCCTCCTCTTCACTTTAGCTCGTTAGCAAACGCGATTGTCAACTTCGCAGCGCCCAATTCGATCCTCAAACTTAATTGCGAGCAGTTTGCCTTAAATGTCTTGCGCGGAGCTGGCCAGCGAGCAGAAGGAGCGAAGGAACCGAGTTTTCATTGCTCTACAATCAGAAAATGCAGGAAGCAGAGGGAAAAAAAATTAAGTAAGAAGGCAAGGAGGCAGAGAAAGAGGCCTTGGCGTAATTTATTTTGTCTGCTGTGGAAGACACGCAGCAGCTGATAAACAACTGCACTCGCTGAACTCCATATTAGAAAATGCTCTTTTCCTACAGGAAGTCCTAACTCGTAAAAACCTGCGCAGACAAAAAAGAGAACGGAGCTTAATAGGTGGGTAATTACCTCCTATACGTGGATCTGCGAAGAAAGTTATAGGAGGGGAAAACAAAAATTGTGCAATGGAGAAATATCAGCTGCCTTTCAGCCACTGCTGTAAAGATAGTGTAGTTAAGTCAACTAATTGTTTAGTGGTGGGGAAGCCCAACCAACTCATTTGGTTGCCACTTAATAATTTCGGTTACAGCAGCCAATACGTGTACGGTACAGCAGAATCTCGATTATCCGTGCCAATCGAAAAACCTAGATAATCTCATAAGGCTATATATAATCTGCAGTAAAAAAGGAAACAGTTTATTTTATAGCCATTAGAATGTAACTATAGTTCTTGAACTCAAAATGATATGTATACGATTTAGGTAGAAATGCCTTAATATATCGTTACATACTTTTAATTTTAACAGTTAACCTTATAAAAATAATATACTTGATAAGATAATAATTCCAGTTCATTCAATACACACAAAAAATAAGATTTTCAAAATAGATTTACATTTTTAACTTAAATTAAATAATTAGAAATCAATATAAATTGCAACACGGATAATCGGGTTTTACTTCACTTTAGTTACGTAGCCAAATTAGAGAGAACTTATGGAACATGCATGGTGCAAAAAATGTTCGTTCTAGACGAATGTTCCTGTTGCAACTGCTATCATGTTAAAATTAGCTGTGGTATTTCTGTGGGTTTTGGAAGAGTAATGGACCATGATTCTTCTGTCTACAAACTATCATAAGTATTAAGTTTAGATATTTATGTACGGTAAGTGTATTTTGGTTAAAATAAGATTACATTTTAATTAGGTTCGATCTAAGAGCTAGTAAGAGAATTTAGTAAAATTCAAGCAATGGTTAATCATTTACCCACGTGCATATAAAAATTTTTATAAACCCATATGGGGTTTTTGTCTGCTTCAAATCAAGCAGTTTAGAATGACTTTATCAAACATGCCAAACATACATATACAGCAGAGTGTTACAGTTATGTTGAGATTATAAGTAACTAAATGAAACAAATTTAAATAATTAAAGAAAAGCTGGAATGTGAATATTGATTATAATAGTAATAATATTATTTGACCCATATAATAACTGAATTTACCTACAAAGAGACTTATTATACCCATATAATAACTGAATTTACCCACAAAGAGACTTATTATACCCATAAACTAACTGACTTAACCCATAGTATAACTAAATGTACCCATATAGTGATTGAATTTGCCCATATTTGCTCAAATATCCCCAAAAATGACTAAATTTACCCATAAAATATCCCAATTTTACTTATAACAAACTGACATTATTAAACTTTCTTAAAAATTTTGGCCCAATTGGATTAACAAACTGAACCAATAACATGGTTAAAATCAATAACTTGAACCAATAACATGGTTAAAATCAATAACTTGAACCAATAACATGGTTAAAATCAATAACTTGAACCAATTCTTCGATCAAAACAACGACCCAAAACTTTGGGATATTTTGACCTAATATTTTGTGATACTGACCAAAAATTTTGCACTGCTATACCATAGGCAAATGAAACAACCCAAATTGAATATCTAATGTTTTTAGAGTTAGCTAAGTTTTCATTGTTTGGCATGGTTGGTTTAGGGGAATGTCCAATCCTCAGTCTAGACGAACGTTCGTTCCGTACTCCCCAGCATCTTCGATCCAGAAGCCCACTCTATTTTCTTGGATTCTACTCAACCAAATTTTTAGTTGACTCAACTCGGCTGTTTTAAGCGCGGCGAGCTAATCTCTCGCCTTAATATCGCCGACGTTTCGAAATTAGTTTACCTATCACTTAACACAATAAACTTATGCTATAACAATATTCCGTCGGTGGGCTGCCCAGGGCTGTGAGTCTTTCCAGTTGGCGAGAGACTGCGGTAGGATGTAGACGGAGAGGCGGAGGATGAATAATTCATGGAATCTGTTTATCTCTGGAGAGATGAACCATTATCTAAGCCACTTAGACCTTAGAGGTACGCAGCCACCGGCGTCCGTCCTTCCATTGCGGACACCGAGCCGCGGTCTTGCAATACATAGCATGACAATGGCGGTTCCGCAGAAGAGAAAGCCGCTACTGTGACAGATGAACTCCGGTCATGCATAGCGTGATAACGTAGTAGCCCACGCTGTATAATGATGACACATTAAACGTAAACACAGAATTCATTAGAGAGAATACCATTGCCGCTTTTATGAGAAATCGTTGGCCATAAAAAAGGCGAGGGGCGAAATAAAGCTTTCCACCGTGAGTGACAATTGAACCTTTCCTTCTTTTTTTTCTGTGTCCGTTGGGTACACACAGCCATCAACGTCTTACTCCTAGGATGATGGGGTGAGATTTCCAGGCACAAACAACACGCACATACATGCTTGAATTCACATCCAGTCAAGGAGACAAAACAACTGGCTACACAGTTGAGTGTAAAAGCCAAATGGAGAAGAGAAGACCCCGAGCCAGGTATGAGGAGACCAGGTGCAGAGAACAACTGATGGCGTGTGCGGCTCCATCCAAACTTTTATAGCAATTGAATTGGAAAATAAAAACCCCCTGCCTTCGCCTTTCCCTCCCTCCTCCCAGTCTTGGCAGCCCCTGCAGCCTTTTCTTACTTCTCTCCCAAACTACAACTTTTCTTCCTTCCTTCTCCTCCCACTCCCACCCCACCCTTTCGTCCTCAAATCCAAGATGCTCTAACTGTTTTCCGATTGTGGATGCCCTTCTTCACTTCCCCTCCCCCTTCAAAATATATAGCTCCGTGCTGCAGTTCTTAAACTCAATGAAAGGCCATTTTCCAAGTTTGCCAAATTTACTACTGGCGCTATCAGTTTAATCAATTGCGCCTCCTAATTTTATCTCCGCCGTGAACTGTTTCTGGGTTGAAACTTTAAAATATCGAGGCTATGTCGAAATAGTATACAGAAGTTTCCCACTTAACAAAGAACTTTTTAAATTTGGCAATTGACATCAGCAACTATAAAGTCTACAAAGTGTTAACAAGAAAAACTTATGCTCGCCAAGACTATTTGCTAAAATTTCTAAAAATTGCTAAAATTTGCAAATTCTTCAAAATTATAATAATCTCTCAAATCCTTTTATACACGGCCTTAAATAATTAGTTCAAGAACCTTTGCAACACAATACATGACAAGGTTTAACTGTTTATGAACAGGATTAATGTTCATAGCAATGTTACGGCGGTATAACAATACTGTTCTTCACTACTTTTAGGCTTCTGGCGCATGCAATGAGCATGGTGGGGTGTGAGGTTTTTTTTTGCTCATTTTTAACCAATTAAAAATTTTCTTCCTTAGATTGTTCTTCGTAAAAACTGAAAACATTTTCTTGTTTACAAACACAATTTTCAGTAAAATAAATTTCAAAATTTAAAACGAAAGTTTGTATTTAAATAGTGGCGCCTATATGCACTGAAGTGCTTTTGATCTAACGGTTATGGCAAGATGTAAATAAACTTCTGTTATGGCAGGAAGTAGCTTTAGTTGTTTTATTAATAAAACAGAAGCAACTATAGCAATTAATGCAACTGAATAAACAACATTTCCTGACTCGACTAATCATGAAGTAGCCTAATATTTAGAAACGTATAATGCAAACAAAGTCTCTAGCGCTCACACATGTGTCTTTTTATCATGTAACAAATTGTATAAAACACAGAAGCATAAAAATTCATATGGTTGAACAGTCATGGTTCATGCACATGTGGGTGTCATGCTTTGATGCCAGAGGGACTTTTATTATACCATGGGTGAGGAACTAGAGAGGGGATAAGTAGTGGGGGAAAAGATAATACAAGCCTTAGATAGCACACTGGGAAGTTTGTATAAAAAGATGCCGGTGATAAAAAAAATTTAATTACTGTGCCTCTTAAAAAGTTGCTAAGTGAAAATTTTCAGGAAGTTTTAATACAATAGTCAAAATTTCACAATTATTTCTAGTTCATTGCAGATTCTGTACAGACCGTATGAATGTTCAATTTGCCTTTCACAGCATGCGCGAACTTGAAACGCGGATCATCATCTAATTACTGATCAGGCAACCCAATAAAACTATAACGAGGTTTCACTTTCGCCAATTAAAAATTAAATCCCGAATTTCACCTCACGATAAGTAAACACTTCCGGAGAGATTCTCCCTTAAAATTAACCGGTGGCTGGCCCCATTACCGACCCAAGTAAGTGACTGGCACAACAGCTGTACGAAGTCGTTTCATGTCCGACGAAGGAATCCCTTCCCAGAGACGTGACTTATGCATTTAATCAGCAACCAATTTCGACATTATTAACCGCGCATCACGTACTCTGCAATTAAAGTGCGCCAATTTCGCCATCCTGATTTTTATCTTCCGCTAGGCAGATATAACTGCGCCCATTTGGACCAGTCAGCACTTCATAAAACCGCTCCGCTGTCATTTTCGCCCAATTCGCTTCCTTTTCTCCTCGTCTCTTTCCCGCCCTAATTCATGCCAAGATGAATAAAGACGCCCTTGATTTGTATTTCGACCGACGTTAACGCCGAAATATCTTCCAGCAAATTACTCCGATAAGCGTCACCGAAAATCTGACCGCGGCCGTCTTAAGCCATTTAGCGTTTATGGCACTTCATCTTTGAGGGAAAACGAACCTTCTCTTCGGCGCCCGCAACCGACACCGCCAGGCGGCTAATTATAACCTATATCTTGGATTGAAATTGGGCATAAGCCTAGCCCGATAACGATTTCCTCTTCGGCTAAGTGTGGTTGACAATGCAAATACCGCCGACTAAGCTGAACTATTCTCTTCTCAGGGATTATGTCAATAATCACATGGTCAAAAGCATTCGCATTGCAGCCTGGCATAATTGAAGTGGCCACCAGCTTGCCACACAACTAAGCACATCCCCTAATTAGGTTTATACTCCGCCATGTACCGGGGAAACAAAGTCATTTGGAAATAACTGCCGCGCAATATTCCACCACTACTAGTGCCATTTCCCCCAGTCAAATCAATAATGCACTTTGCCTTTCTTCCTCTCGCTCACAAACGTTTCCCCAATTGGGAAATAAATCCATCAAATCCTTACCTTCTCAGATGTATAATTTAAAAAGATCTTCCCCGAAATTATCATCGGTCCCTCTTTATTCCCCCCTTCCCAACCCTCCATACTTCTTTTCCCTCTTGTACCTTCGAAATCTCCAACTGCATTTGCCCGTACAAGTGTTTCTGAGCAGCAAGAAACGAAATCCAATTAGTGTCCTTAGCAATCAGCTACGGTCTAAGGAAGGCAGAGAAGTCTCTTTGCTAGGCAAACGGTAACCAAGCAGAAATATGGAGGATTTTAGCCTCTCGAGGAACCAGGAATTCGGTTCCAACCGTTACGCGATTATCCATTACTGGGACAACGATTTTTTGACCTTCGCAATTGAAATAAATCCTGGAAAGAGAGAGAGAGAGAAGGAGAAGAAGAAGAAGAAGGGGAAACTTTGCCTAAGCCATTCAAAAAATTCCTCCCAGATTTTCGACATTTTCCGGATTTTTCCATCTGGCTCGAATAACACGCAGAAACGCATAACACTTTCCACAAGCGAAAGTTATTGCCGTCTCATTTAACGACCTCAGCTTCTCTTTCTCTCGGGCAGCGACCATAAACGATTCAGCTTTAAACTTGTAATTCTACACTCACAGAAGAGAATATGGTAGGGAGGCTTGTGGTTTCTGTTAGCGGTCCACCTTTAATTCTATCGGCCAACAGTTATGTGTGCGAACACAACAACAAGGTACAGAGCGCTCGGTGGGCTGGCACTATTCTCATCATTTGGCTGTTAACAGGAGGAACCATAAATCACCGGGAGCAGACGGCACACACAGATAGAGGTCGGCATCAACAGCGCCACACTCGACCGCATAAGCTCGGAGAACATTAAAAAAAAACGAAAAACTTCTTTTCCTCTATTCGCAGATATCGATTAAATTGAGTTCTTCTTTGCTCGTCCCTTTTAGCAACGAAATTGACTCTTGCATTCTTCTTCATCATCTTTCAAGCGGATATAGGCATTGAGTTTCATTTTCAGGGATTCGAAGCAGTTTTCGTAATTCAATCACTGTATTATATTTTCGAAAACATTCTCGGAATATCTGTGAAAAGTGGAACTGCTTATGGGGTATGTTTCGTGAATGTTTGCAAAAATTTAGTGCATACAGCGACGACTGTAGAAAATTTTTTACGAAATGACAACGAAAAGTGGAGCAGCATATATGACTGTGACGGGACGTCTAAGGTCTCTAGTCACAAGTACGGTTTTCTGTAAGCAGTGGGTTCAAGAAGTGTAACCGACAGGAACAAATCATTCTGATTTGAGATTAATTTTGCTTGAAAACCGTTAAGTTGCCCTTCACAACTTCACAGTTGCCCTTCACTTGACTTGCCTTTACTTTATATGCAATGTTCGCTCTAGGCAAATTAGCAAGCGCACAAGGAACATTCGTATTACGAATCGCACTCCAAGTAATCCGTAAGAATATTTACCTAAATCTGAGAGTTTGAGAACAACACATGCCTCTTTCAAGGTCCAGATAATCAATAACTAATTGTCGAACTTCTGTAATTACGTACTTTATTAATGGCAAATCTTCAGATTGCGCATGGCTGCGATACGATTATATAAGATAAGGGCACTATAATTGCTAGAAGATTTGCTGTATTCTTGAGACAGGCCATAGATTTGTCAGAGAGATATGGCAAACGAAATAATTAAAATACTGGAAGGAAGCGTAATTTTTATTTTCTGCCCAAAGGGCTGCCCAAGGTGCACATCACAAGACATTCTGCAAAAATATTTGTAAACATCTGCAGAATATTTGCTACATGCGTACGGTAAACGTCTGCGAAATTTTAGCCCAGTGGCTGCAAAGATCTTTGCAGCCACAGTGCTAAGATTTGTTCGCGAAAAGTCTGAAGACTTTCGCAAACATGCAAACTATCCGTAAAAAGTGGAACTGCATACAAAGGCTCTACTTTTAATGTAATTGATAACAGAAAAATATAGAAAGCTCACTCTATATATGTGGACGTCTATCAGCAGTCTTTCTCCTAATCGTAACTTTTCTTTCCCTTTGAGAGGAAAAGGAAAAAAAAAATTCATTTCTTCCATTAAGCGTCAAAGATAAAAAAAATCCACAAGTCATAAAAAAGAACTCTTGTGCGATAACCTTTCGCAGAGAGTAAAAGCAAGGAATTCCAGACCACCCTCGACAACTTTTCCATCTTTATGTACACTAAACATTTTTTTTCCACCGCAAATTTTAAACCGCAGATACTTCTACCATTTTCCTTCTTCCCTCTCCGAGCAACTTAAATTGCCCTCTCGTCTTCTTTTATTTTCCACACCTCGCTGCAGAGAAACATTTCCCTCTCTTCCCGGTTAAACACGCGAAGGAAGTTAATTCTATTGCAATCAGTCCCATTTCCTAAACTATATAATAAGATCATTACAATTTAACTATGTGCCTCCTTGCCTTCATTCTTCTATATCATTAGCGAAAAGAGAAGTCGGCAATACACTCTCGACTCAACCGCCGCAACTCTTTCTCTCGTTACTGCACTGAATATGTTCCAAAAGGGAAGAAAAGAAGAAACGGATTTCAAGCGGCGAATTTGTTCCTCGCAACCAATGAAGTGCAGTTTCTCGTTTTCCGCTCACTGTGCAAGTTGCATTGATTAAGCTTAGCTGGAAAACCGAGAAAAAGGAAAAAGAAACGAGGAGGATATGTCTCATCAAGAAAATTAGATTCGAATGAATGGAACGAGTTCAAACTCGCCTGTTTGCCTTCCCTCTTTTTCTCCTGTCACAAACACTCGCTGATAAATGACGACACTGTATTCAATAACGTTTTCTTTTTTTCCCCCCCTCCCTTCCTCCCCTTTCCATAATTCCCCTCCTCTCACCTAACCGTTTTTATTGATATTTCTACTGAACCTAATAAAACAAATTGCATTACCTTTCCGAATGTTTTTATGTAAAAAAGGGAGGTGCCAAGCGAATTTCTTTCCATATCTCTTAATTTGCATACGAACTCGCTAAATCAATTAGGGGATGAGAAAAGAAAATGGAGAGACAAAACGCGGATCCAATTACCTCGTTCCGCAAAGTCGGGCGAACGCATTAAAAGCGGACAAAGGGGGATGAAAAGGGTAAAAAACAATAACAAACAACATCAAACTAAGTTGGGAAAACAAGAGGGAGCTCTGCCAAAAATCCTTACTCCGCGAGAGAGAGGAGAGAACTGACCTCTCTTTTCTCTCCAATATAATGATGCTTTTAAAACTCCCATTTTACACCAGACCAAAGATTCGTTGTTGAGTTATCAAAACAAGCCAGCACTTTCCCAACCCTCTTCTTCCTTCAAATGAGAGGCCAAATCGATCTATTAAACGAGGGAAAAGCGGGCGAAGAGAAGGAAATCGAACGGATGTTGTTGGCTCGGCTCTCTCCTCTTTGCTCCGTCTTTGCGCATGACACAGACGCACATTAGTTGCGGCTTGGCTCAATATCATTATTATTAAACAGTTTCGCCGTTGAAGCAATTTGTCCGAGCGTGAGTAATCGCCTTTGCGCGGCAAATGGAGAATAAAGGGAGGATTCATTAAGGTAAAACACTCCAAATCACCTATGACGGGCGGTTTGTAATCAAGGATGACAGGTGTTTTAGAAAGAAATTTCTTTTTTTGATGGAATTGCTGAAATGCCAGAGAGAAATTTTTTAAAAGGTTGCCATCGATTTTCAAGCCGATACGTCATAATGACGCCAATTTGAATAAATGGGAAACAAAAGGTGAGAATAAAGCGTAGGGAGAATAATTGCGAAAAAAGAAACCTTGGCAAATTGATAAAATATGACGCCTTTTTTTGTGAGAAAAGTAATGAGAGAACAGTACGGAAAACTAATTTACAATCTCGAGCAAATGAATTAATTTTTCAAACCGAGATAAACACAAATTAAAACCGTCGGAAAGAAAAGAAATCCTCGAAAAATTAAATTAATTAAATAAAAAAGAACGACAGGAAAGGAAGGGCGAAGAAAAAAAAACAATAAAAGATCTCTCCGTATCTCTTTCATCCCAGTGCTGACACATTTTCGAGCTAATTATGGCAATAATTCTTTCAGCTCATCCATTTTCCCCACTAAATACTTTCACAAATGTTTATTTTTTTGCCCTCACTAAACTACCAAATCTTCTCCCTATTACCGCATAAGCAAAAATTAAACTTTTCCATCTTCCATTTTTTTTTCTTCCTTCATTCTCTCTCTCTCTCTCTTCCGTCTAATGATGTGGCTGTAAGATCCGAATCTCAACAAATCAATTAAAAAGACATTTTCCGAGCATGACTCGAGGAAAAGACTGCTCGGTGATGTGTGGCTCTATATAAAGTGAACAACCAAAAACTCCCATAATTCCTCCGACCAAAAAAGAGGCTCCATGATGGCAGAAATTCAAATTAAAAACTGGAAAAAAATTTATATCCTTCGTCTAGACACATTGCGACGATTTCTTTCCCTAAATATTTACTGCCATCCACCAAATCTTCACCAATGCCTAACATAATAAAAAAGAGTGAAATTTAGAAATGTGGAAAATTGGAAGTCTAGAAGTTTTGCTCTTAAAAGCTTCCATGTTCAAAATTTCGCAATTGGAATCCTTTGGTTTTTTCTTTAAAATCTTCGATGTTTTGAAGTTTCTTTCCTGGAACCTTCGATGTTTCGAAATTCTGCTCTTGAAACCTTTGATGTTTAAATTTGGGTTCTTTAATATCTTCAATGTTTCGATTCACTCCTGAAACCTTAGATGTTTTGAAATTTCGTTCTTGCAACCTTCGATGTTGGAACTTCTCTTTTAAAGTCATCTATGTTAGAAACTTCTCTTTTAAAATCTTCGATGTTTGATGCTGGAACTTTCGCTCCTAATCCTGCATACCTTCTTTAACCCTTTAGCAAAAGAAGAAAAAGAAGGGGGGAAAACTTGACCAAAACATAAGAGCAGCCAATCCTGCAGGCCACAAAACAGTGGCAACTGGTCATGATTTTGGCAAACGCCCTTTTTGCTCGGTGCGTGCGTGAAGCATTCTATAAATTCACTGGCCATTAAGCGGCAATCGACGAGAGAAAGCGACAAAGATTTTGGCCGTCGTGTCAACTGTAGATGGCAAGTTGCCAAAGACTCCCATTTCCACCACGCTTGCTTCTTGCAGCACTCATATCGCCCACTCTACCCTCTTGCCATTACCCCTCATCTCATCCCCCAGCAGACAAAAAACAGAACTGGAGGAATGTGTTAGTAGGAGACTAGACTCGGGGAGGGGATTAAAAGTGTGGCAGCCGAAAAAGAAGAGTAGAAGAGAGGGGGAGGGGGGAAGTGGGTGGGAGCTGTGGATAGAAGGAAGAAAAAAAAAATGGAAGATGGAAAAGTTTAATTTTTGCTTATGCGGTAATAGGGAGA
>JAQGBF010000142.1:0-11541 GCA_034698245.1 Schendyla nemorensis | reverse complement strand
GAAAAAACTTGTAAGTTTACTTTAAATTAGGTAAATTTACAGAAAATGTCCTGGCAGCTGGCTGCCAGAGTTTTTCTATTATTTTACTAAAATATTTTTTACAGTGTACATTCATAAGCCTATGCTAACTTCTTATGCAAGATCTGATAGGATCTTGTAAGATTTTACACAGTCCTAACAAGATCTTGCAATCTTGTCCAAGATCTTTCAAGATCTTAGCAAGATCATACAAGAACTGGTAAAATCTATAAGAACTGGCAATATCTTACAAAGATCTGATACGAATTAAGATCCTGCATTGGTTCTTATGATGAGTATGAAATATTTGTAACATCTTAAGCAAGATCCTAATTAAGATCCTGATAAGAAATTTCAAGCAGATATATAAGATCTGCGGATCTGCCACATTTCTTGCACAATCTTGGGCAAGATCCTATAAGATTGTAATCGCATGTTATAGGATCTTATATAGGATCATACATAAGAAGTTAACATGCCTTAGCTAATAGCATTCAGTTCCCGGCAACCTTGCTTCCAGTGGCCGGGAGACACACTTCGAATTTTGGCTCGTTTACATAGATTTTATTTGGAATTTTTTTTTTAAATATTTAGATACGTTTTTGAAATGGAATGGAGTAATTTAAGCTATATATAGTTGTAAATAATTAAGTAAAACATGTTTGAAAGTTCAAATTTTTTTGATTCAGACTTTGAAAATTAATAATAGAGGCCCCCGGCCACAATTAGAACCTTTACGGTCGGTTGAAATCATATAACGTTCTGTATAGACTTTTATCTCCATTTTAAACGTATTTTGATGGCAGCATAACTTGCCTCGGATTCGGTTAGTTCGCACAGTTGGGAAAAGCTCTTTGATATGTTTGACCAGCTTCTTTGATACTGGGCGGTTTGGACCTTTGTACCATCTGTTGAAATAAATTTTATGTATTATTTTATAGTTAGTTTGCAGAGTTTTTATTTGTTTTACCCAAAAACATTCATATTATCCCACTGTCCTGCAACTCCATTTTTATAGGCTGATCTCAATTCTCTCTTTACAAAAAAAAAATTGTTTTTATTTTTTTTTAAATTTTATATAAATTGTTTAATTGAGAGGAAACTTACTTTAACTCTCAGAAGGAATTGACTCTTGTTTGATTGAGGTTGCGGCGTGTACTTTGGCCTACGTAGCCCTGGAATTCTTCTTGGTCTCTGATAACAAGAGATTGAATTTCATATTAATTATTTGTTCACATAGTAAAACCGGAATTCTCACGTTCACTTGTTGTTCAGCGTCATTTTCTTGGACGCCGTCTTCTTCCTCGACCTGGTCACGATTTTCTTGAACGCCGTCTTCTTCCTCGACCTGGTCACGATTTTCTTGAACGCCGTCTTCTTCCTCGACCTGGTCACGATTTTCCTGGACGCCGTTTTCTTCCTCGACCGGGCCATCACTATTTTCTAGGACGGCGACTTCTTCCTCGACCGGGTAACGATTTTCTTGGACGCCGTTTTCTTCCTCGACCGGGTCATCACTATTTTTTAGGACGCAGTCTACTTCCTCGACCGGGCCATCACTATTTTCTAGGACGGCGACTTCTTCCTCGACCGGGTAGCGATTTTCTTGGAAACCGTTTTCTTCCTCGACCGGGTTATGGTTTTCTTGGACACTGTCCTCCTGACGATTTTCTTCTTCAGCAATCTCGGGGAGGTTGGTCTGAAATGAGAGACGTATTGCTTTCACTTCTAAAATTATAGGCAAAGAAAATTCTCACCTCATGGTTTATTTGGGTGTTCCCTTCTTTATTTACCTCCATGCTCCTGCTGTCATCTTCAAGATCGTCTACTTGTGCATCATCAGGTTTGTTGCTCTGAAATGAGACATGTGTTAAAATTAGTGTGCATTTTCCTAACTTCTGAACAAGTACTAATCAGTAGCCTGAAATATTTGTAAAGCCCAACTGTTCTTGTGATTGCCTTACCGACTGTTCTCCTTGAAATCGTTTAGGCGAAGCTCTGAAAAAGTTTCTTGCTACATCTGGAAAAAGTAGTGATTTTGAAGACAGGCACAGAGAAACTTTTTAAAACACAATAAAAAAAATTAATTCTCAATTACCAGCAAGAAGGTTCCAGGATGTCTCCTTAACGCGCACTTTTGTTTCATTAAGAATACGACATATCAAGTCACTATCATCGCCAAATCAAATAAAAAATAAAAAATTATTACATTGTAAACACTCTGAAATGGCAAGTTTTATTTACCGTCGTGATTTGACTTGATTCAATCTGCAGCTGTCTACATTTTTGCAAGTTGCTGCTGCTACTTCCTAAAATGAAATGAAAAATGCATTAGGTGGTTGGTCTATTGTAAAAGTTAATATCATTATTGTTTTAAAATTATAGGACAAACCTTAACGATGTCAGTGACCACGGATCGGTCAAGGTTAGGATTCCTTTGCAAGCTAACAATGCACTGACGATTTGCACTAAGTAATTCCAGTGATTGCTGTCTTGTATTTCTAGGATCATTCACCTTATTATCGAAACAACAAATTATAATTGTATTATTGGTGTTCTACATTTCATAATCTGTTCATTGGTGTAACTAGTGGAGGGGAGGGGGGAAGAATGGCTAAGCCCTCCTAGAAAAATTTGAGCCCCTAGAAAAAATATATTTACAGTGCAGCAGCACCAATGAGTGGTGAGCAGCCCCCCTGCCTTCTCTTCGCTCACCACCCACCACCCACCGCTCGTAGGGGGCTATTTCCCCCCCCCTCGTTGACTTTTGGGCTAGTTACGACAATGATAATGAATCTGTTAAAGTCTATTACCTTTACTTCTGGTTTTAATGACCGGGTTGGTAATTTCTCATGCTCATCTCTGAGTTTTACATTCTTAGACCCTTTTGGCCGTCCTCTTTTTTTTGGCTTTTTGTTTTCATCTTTTCCAAGAGGCAAGTTTTGATTATTTCCTGAAACTTGCGGATCAGCATGCTCCTTCAAGTGGTTGAAATACATTTCAACCACTTCTGAAGTAAAGAAATGTCATTATTAGTTACGTTTACATAATATTATATGAAACAGTAACTTACCCTCAACGAAATCCCTATACCGTGGATCCAGTAGTCGCCATAGCTCGCAGACTATTTTGGCCGTTGTAGGCTTGTTTTCTATGGAATTGTACCTAACAAATCATGGCAAAGATGTTAGCATCTGAACTACAAATTTAGGAACGTTTGTTTGTGATAGATCTTACGTCAAGGCCGCTCCATCAGTCTGCCACTTCCAAGTTGGGTTTTTTTTAAATACGTCCTACAATAATTAATGTAAGTTTTTGTGAATTTGCATGTCATGACAGTTAATTGTTATTATTACCTGAAGTATTAGCAAGATGTAGTTTATATCTTCTAGTGAATACAGGACGATTTTCTGAAACAAAAAAAAAACATAGTTAATTTTTCAGGTCGTGAACCTAAGCATCTTAAATTGTACGGATGATATGTGACTATTTGTTTTTTTCCCTTTCGTTATAAAGAGAGATTTTTTTTATTAGAAAAATTTAACAAGTTAACATTAAAAACACTAAAAATAGCTCTAGCTTGAAAACATTTACGTTGACGTAAAAAAACCTCGACTTTGTGCTTAAAAACATTCAGTTAATTAGCATACATCTTGCTTCTGCTGCGTAGGCGACGGCAGCGTTTTCTGCTCGATAGGAGCTGCAGCAGGTGTTTGTTGATGAGGAGTAGTTTGGCTCGTAGCAAGCTGTATGGAATAAAGAACTCAGATATACTCAGATATAAAAGACCATAATTTTTATTCATACCTGTTCTTCAGTATTCAGAACTTCTATAAGAGTTCTTGTGGCGATTGTAGACAATTGTGAAGCCTACATTTAAAAATATTGTATATTTTTAGCTGAATTATACATTTTTTATGTAATAAAATGCATGGTTTGGCACTTGGCGTTATGGCAGTAGCACAAGGAAAAGAATTTGGATACAATACCTCTAACGACGGTGTTTTCCTTGTCCTAACAGCAATCATGTCAAAGCAAGACTGCTGAACTTGAGGAACTGCTGACAGTGAGGATGCATTCCGAAAACTTTCAACTTCTTTTATTAGTTCCAGTGGATCATCCTGGAGGATGGGAAACGGGTTATGGTTCTCAGCCATAGTTCGTTGCTGTACGATCGGGGTGAGTGGTATTTCCACATGCTGATCAAATTGATGAATTTGTGGGACATGTCGTGTCATCATCATTGGCGATATAGGTTCTTCAGCAAACTGAAATCAGAAAATGTTTAAGTGGTTTAAAGTTCTCTTGAGTAATGAAATTCCATGTATATACACCAGGGGTGATGGACCATGGGAAAGAGTTAACGTGACGATTCCCTATACGCATATTAAAAATGTGAGAAAGAACACTGGAATCCATGTATGAAGTGGCCAAAAATCTCAATTTTCAAACTTGGTGTAAAGATTTAAAAATTGAAAATTACCACACCGCCCACTTTCAAATTTTCAATTTCTGGATCTTAGATATCTAAATGTGAGATTTTAAAAAATGTTTTTTTCTGCTTTTATTTCAATACTCGTAAAATGTCTAATAAACGCCAGGGTGTTTATTTAAAAATATAAACCTCTCTCATCGGACCCAGCATTTATTAGAGACACCCAAAAAAATTTTGAGACCCCCTCTTGGCGTCTAAAAGAGGCCGGCGTCTATTAGGACGCAGGAGTTTATTAGAGAAAATACGGTATTCAAGTTTCAATGTCAAATAAGCTGAAAATGTAAAAAATATTGTCTACTATAAATTTATTTCCCATCCCACACATCTTCCTACCCCTTCCATCCAAATATTTATTACCCAACCCAGAAATAGTGTGTTGCATATCAAAAAAATTGAAAATACATGTTTGATTTTTTGATACTATGATTAGATACTATAAGATAAAAAAAAGTATTTTATTGTATTAAAAAAAGTAAATCTTCAGCCTATTTGGCAATGAAACTTAAATATTGTAACAATAACAGAAGATACATTTTCAAAATATCAATTTTTTAAAACTTAAAATACTCTTGTATTCTCCTTTATTACCTGCAAATTTGCCACTGTAGATTTAGTTCTCGGGTCCCAATTTGAGTAGCAAACGTCGTTCCAATCAGCGGACCGAGGTCTTTTGGGCATCTGGTCTTGGTGGTTTGAGTAACCGAATTGTTGAGCGGACCAGGGTCTTTGCTGTCTGGTTGGCTCAAAGTTCTGATCGTGATGATAGTAGTGCTGGTGAGCATAATCACCATACTGATGATACGTTTTCGGCACAACAGATTCTGGCCTTGTCGATGCGAAGCAGCGTTGGGGAATTACTTGCTGAAGCTGCATGTTGGGGGATCTGACAATGCGCAAGTCAACAGGTATGGGAGTACTGTTGATGGGGGAATGATTAGCGCCTGCTGGGGGTGGAGACTGCTTAGCACCGGCTTCATGATGTTCATAATGAGAAATAATCTGGAAGTTAAATAATATAATGTGTGACTGATATGTCGTATTATTAATATATATGTATCACAAATTTACCTTTTGCTGTATTATTTTTTTCATGTTGGCATGCTCCCTAAATTTGAAAAAAAAAATTATTTACATAACGTATAGGTTCGAATAGTGGCAGCTATCGAATAGAAGCCTCTATTCGAAGTGCATTGTTAGCTTGCAAAGGAATCCTAACCTTGACCGATCCGTGGTCACTGAAATCGTTAAGGTTTGTCTAGTTTTAATTGGACTCAATACCCCAAGAAATATTTATTCTTCGAATTTACAAAATCAAATGAATTATCAATAAACATGCCATCCTATATATTTTTGAAAAGGGCTTTTCGTAGATGAAGGTAATCGCATTGTCCATTTCATAACACAATAATTAAGGGAAATTAAAAAGTGTACAAGAAGTTGTAAGACGAATAAAGAACATTTTTGGCCTCATTTTGACTTACACAAAAACTGAAGTTTTAAAATCAGGATTTGCCCTGTAATTGGAAATACATGTGTACTCCAAAATGTTACACAAAACACATTCATGCCTGTAACTCTTTGTTCGAATTTTATTACTTGGATATTGTTGTTTACATATTTGTACAAAAGCCGTGGGAAATGAGGGCTTTGACTCTATTTAAAAAAAGGAACAAATTAAGGTTCCAGTATCTGTAAATGTGTCATCATCAACCACAAGCAGAAATTTTGCTAACTATTGCCATTGTTGCTTAGTAGCAAATTGCTAGCAAAAACGTGTATGCTTAACTTCAGCTACTTTGTACATGCATAGCATCAAAGCAACTGGTAACTGAGAGCACAGCAACAGGCCAAGAATAAACTTATGGGCCTCGTTTACTTTTTTCTGCATTGTGAAATCAAAGTACGCGTAAAACTAATGCGCGAACGTTGAACTTACGGTTAAAGCAAATCTAATAACGGGTGATTACTACTTAATCTATTTGCAGATACAGTTGCAGCCCTGTGAACCGGACATTTGCGGACAAAAATGGCTTTTCCAACGAATTCATTCGCCAGCAGAAAAAAGTCCCCTTTTATCTAGGCAGCCCTCCTAACCAGACACTTTTCTAGGGCCCAGCATATTCCCGTTTCAGAGGGAGTTCCCTATATTAATATCGCACTCATGAATGCAAGTTGTCTTTTTTACTTATTTAAAGCCCCATGATTAAAGGTCGTAGTGTGCGAGAAGAACATGTTTTGTCATCAACAGTCCCTAATCAATCTAATGTCATCCAAGTTCCCATCAACTTCCTAGATGTTGATTTACATTGTTTACATAGTTTTATTTACTTACGTAGCACTGGTGCGTTTTCACGAGCGAACTACGTTTCTTGGCCAACCGATCCAAAAGCGCAGGCGTTTGGATACCGCGGTTTTCCAACGGGGGAGCCACTGGTTGCTGCTTCGCGCATGCTCCGTTCAGTACACCCTGGCAATCGGAACAATCACGTGTTTCTGAATCTTCGCTTTCTCAGTTTCAAACTTGAGTTTTCGCAGTTGTTCATGAAGGTAAGTGCACTTCAATGCAGAGTTGTAGTCCCAAATAATTCACCAATAAAACATAAACTACACTTAGATTTTAAGGGCTGCGAAAGTTTAAATAAACAGTTTAGACAGATTTCCTTCCATGCCATGTAAATCAAAAAGTGGTTTTTCTAGTAAGTGATGAGTTCAACTTCAATTCAACTTGAATCTCTAAAGAAACGCCAGTTATTGTGAAGTGCAACAATGACTATTTCATTGTTCTGCTTGGCAACTCATTAGGTTATAGCCAAAAACTTTTAAGAGACAAAACATAAGTGAGACAACACGACATTAAACAATTAAAAACCTCCTACATTTAAACACGGACTGTATTGTTATAAAAAAGTAAGTAAAGTCCAATCTATTTTTAGTAGGAATAGCCCACTATTATCTGGGCAGCCCTCATAACCGGATACTTCTCTTGGACCTTGCCTATGTCCGGTTAAAGAGGGAGTTCACTGTACTGCTGGATAAATATTGAATCTATTTTCATACTTTTAAATGCACCTTGATTTTGTACTATTATAAGAAAATATGAATTTGTTTATTGTGTTCATTTAGATAAATATATGAAATATAGTGGCAAATACAGCTTCTTTTTTTTATTTAAGGTGAAACACAGGATTGCAGCCCTATTTTGTTATTATGACAATAAGTTGAAAAAATATGCTGTACAGTAACAATTTTGTCTGACATTAGTGAACTGGGCATACAACAATTGACCTCTGCCTGTAAATGATGCGGAAGTAACAAGCAAATTGTTGGAAGATTCGCTGGACAGGTAAATAACTGTATGGCCCGTGTGGTTCGGTCTGCTGTTGGTAAACCTTAGTTGGTTTACCATAGTGATTGGTTTCGATAGGTGTGCTTTTCTTATACCACGAAACCTGAGCAATTAAATGTGGCTTAATGTCCCCTTCTATTTGCGCATGTATGACAAAAAGCTTCCTTATCTTTCCAGGTCTCTTCTTTGCTTCGGGATTAATGGCGTTGCCCGTCTCATTCAGCCAGCGAGAGATGATGAAGGCCGAATTCTGGTTGCTGGTCCCGTCCACACCGAGAGTCATAAACCCCCAGTTGGCTGCCTTGGATGGATACATATTCGCAGGAAGACAGATTTCTTTGCCCGGGTACAGGTATTGGAACATTGCCGTCAACTCCTGAACCTCTTCGTGTTCTAACCTTGGGTTTTCTTTCTTTGCAGGTTTCAGCGTCTCCCTAAATTCCTGCGTTATGGTCCAGTCGTGGCTCGTGCAGTGGAAATCTTTACCGGCCATGTTTTGCAGCTCGTACAAATTGTCAACCCCGTGCATCTGGAATAGGGTTCCTCTGTCTTTTTCGGTGGACATCATCGACAGTATCTTCGAAAACTCTTTTTCGAAGTCACCACTTCCTAAGTCAGGCAATCCATAGGAATAGATGCTGAGCAGGAAGTTTTTGAAGAGCTGGACCTCATATCCACGATTGTTGGTCTTCGTCATGCCCATCAAGCCATTGAAACGCTCGAAGCCAAATAACCAAGTGTTGTGTGGTGGTCCGTAATCTAAGAGGCAGTCGACTAAGTGTCCATGGCTGTGCATGTTCGGAGTGATGAACTTCTCTCCAAAGACTCTTTCGGTAAATATACCCCATTCGATGATGAGTTTTCTCAATTTCTCTGCCTTCTCCGTGGTAATGGATTTCGACAGAAGAATAGAATTCCAGTGCACGTACATCCGGAATGATTCGAACTCTTCTTCTGGAATCTTTTTACAGTGCTCTTTTAATACAACCAACGAGTCTCTGTCCGTAAAATACAGCCATTGGTCTGCTGTCTGATTTGACAAACCACGGGCTAACATCTCTATTCGACCAGTGTGTGCAGGCCTCTTTCCTCTCATGATAGCATGTTGCATTGCCTCCAGTTCAACCTTAGTGATGACACCATTTTTCTTCCAATGCGACATGTACTTGTATGTTGTACCCAAGTAATTGCTGTGCATGATGTCGATGGTGTGGAAGCGAACAATGTCATGGCACGGCAACAAAAGCATGCTTGAATCTCGCAGGCCTTCCTCCAACTCTCTATCTAATCTCTCTTTAAGGTGATTAAAGTATTCGGCTGAAATGTCTTGCGCTTTCTGTTTGTGCTGTTCATGGTTACGGGGTACCCATTCCTCCATTTTGTCAAAGCCACCTCTTGTTTTATAGTTTTTCCCATCTCTTGTTGCTAAGATAAAGACAAAACAAATTGTTTATGAATTAAATGTTCTCTGATTATTTTCATTTTTAGTTCTATTATGGATAATAACTTTACAACTATTTTATATCCTCATTTGTAGAACGTTAGCGAGCATAAGAAGCGAATGCAGTGTTTTGATAAAGGGTTCCCTTTGATAAACATCTTTACCAATACAGTCGACTCTTGTTATATCGAATCGCGTTATAACCAAATTTCGGGTATAACAAATTTTTTTTAGCAAACTTTGGCCATAATAAGTACTTTTCCAATGCTAAAAAAAAATTGTTGTAAAGAAATTCGTTATAACGAAGGAGTATCAATATAGATAACAAGTTTTGGGCCAGAATGTGAAATTTTCTATCGTTGTAAAAAATTCTGGCCGAAATTTAGTTACTAATGGCAACAGTTAAACAAAATCCCAGATGGTCAAAATCTCAGCACATCTACACACTTTCACTTCTTCAAATACAGATTTAGTAGCACCTAAATTAGCTTTCATATATATATAATTGGAATAATTTCGTATATGCCGGTCGTGGAATCGTAAAATACGATTCCATACGTAAACACGATACCGAAATAACTAGATTTTTCGTTATTTTCTAACGAATTTTTCGTTACATCGATATAACGAATATTTAGTTATATCGCTGTAACGAATCTTTTGCTATAACGAACTCAAATGCCCTTCCCTTGATATTCGTTATAATCAGAGTGTAATAGAGCTGACCTGCTAGCACTGCTTTGCTGAGCTGGAGAGGCTGCTACAGTATCTCTTTTCTAATCTAGTGGAGTGGGCAGGAATGCTTTTCGCCAAATGCGATAGCTAACTCTAGCTATATCTTCGCAAAGACTACTAAGTCTTGGGAACTGGATCTTTAACACTCTTTTAACTTAGTTCTAATCTCTAAAGAACTTTGACTCAGCTTTTACTATAAAAAGATGGCTGCTGTATTTATTTATGGAGCAGAGCTCCTAACTGTTTGGCTGAAGGGCTCTGTCTGAGCTTCTCATACATTGTAGCGTGCGTCTCTCTATCTTTAACAATAGACACACGCTATTGCATTCTTTAACAACAAATCACTATAAACTTCCTTGAAACTCTTAATTACTATAACAACATATATTGTTTATGCTTTAAACAATGCTAATTCTTTATACTAGAGTTGCTGCTTTAAACTCTTGGATCTGCCAACAGGGCCGAGCTTGTCCTGTGGGCTTCGTCCTATTACAGCATTGTAGCTAAATATTCCGAATGCTGTTAACAACTTTGTGCTTTCCTATTTCGCTAAGATAAATGTATAGAATTCCGTCTCAGTCAAAATAAACAAACCAAAACATATAATGATATATCAAACAAGCAATGCACACAATTATTATTTCTACTTCAATAATTTCGTCAGCAATCAATACGAAAATTCGCAAACCCTCTAAAAGTTTGATGCTAAGATGCTTGTCGGTAAACTTTGTAACAGCGGACATAAAAAGTGATAGTCTCTTAATAGATCAAAATTTAATTTTTATTGTTTTCATTGGCAAACATTGGTCCAGAGTAGACCAATTTGGGGCTACAATACGGTATGTGGTGTAATTTTATTTCATTTTAATTTTACTTTATATATAGGCCATTTTTCAGTCTAGAATAAATAGAAAGCAGTAATAGTCAGATTAACATAAGTAAATTTCGAATTAATTTTCAAGTAGCTAAATGCATGGCATGGCGTGTAAGGATATAAAAAGCAATGGAAAATATTGCCTTACTTTAGGCTTTTTAGCTAGTGTAATTAGTGAAAAAGAAAAAAATAAACAATTTGGTTTGACAGACCGAATCAAATTGGTAGACTGACTTAGCATGACATTTAGCCTCAATACATTTTATTACAAAATCTTAGGTTGCAACATACAAAAGATAATCTTTTAATCTGTTGGGCAAACCCAGTCGGCCAAAATCAACTTTATGCATGGAAGGATGTCTCCCGCTTTGCATCAGCGAATGTCGAATTTCCAAGCGACATAAATCTTGTAAGCCATGCACTTCATTCGGAATTTCCATTCCCTCGAATGCTTCCAAATGCATCGGACGTATTTGTCCTCTCTCAAACACGGTCATCCAATCGCACTGCCTAGCATACTGCCAGACCAACAGCGAAAGCTTCCCGTTGATGAGCTTCTGGTTGATACTATAAAAACCCGGTCTATAATACCGGACCAAATCCATAACAGCCGTAACTCCAGCCTTCAAAAA
>JAQGBF010000141.1:0-11547 GCA_034698245.1 Schendyla nemorensis | reverse complement strand
TAAACAATCAACATTGATAAAAAAGCACAATGTGAAAAATAGCCCAACATTTTGTTCAACGACTGTTGAACCTGGTTAAAACTCCATTGCCAGAGAAAGAGGAACTGATGGGTTTCAGTTTCAAAACCATCAAAATTCCAAGTTACGGATATTTATATTCAAAATAAACATCTAGCAATAACTATGATTATGACAGTTACTTATATTATACCAGCATCAAGTTTATTGAC
The DNA here is from genome assembly GCA_034698245.1 of Schendyla nemorensis. Taxonomy (NCBI): domain Eukaryota; kingdom Metazoa; phylum Arthropoda; class Chilopoda; order Geophilomorpha; family Schendylidae; genus Schendyla; species Schendyla nemorensis. The sequence goes on along the minus strand of JAQGBF010000141.1, from coordinate 11,317 downwards.
TGTACAGAATATTTCTTGAAACAATATTACGGTAATGATAATAAGTTGGTAGTATTACCAAGCCATAATAAGGAATTACAATAGTTACTGCTCGCAATCTCTTTTAAGTGGTCCGAGTCCGTAGTAACTGTACAGAGTGTTTCTTATTTCATTGTAAAGCATTAAACCAGGGCAATCTGTGCTGCAACTTACATCTCTGTGACCATATACTCCAAACTGGGTTGCAATTTTACCCTAAACAAAGTGTAAGATTTATATGGTAACATGGATAATTTGTTTTGCTTATTAGTTAAGTGTTTCTTTCTACTTACATTTTTTACACCACACTCAATTAGCCTATTAACTTGATTAAGACTAACATCGCTTGGACCAACTCCAGTAAAATTTCCAATCCACGCAATTCCCAATGACTCAGGATAACTTAGGATATGATTTCCAAATGTATTCCAACCAAGTCCTTCGTATACAATACCATTTTTATCAACCAAAAAATTCAGTGTGATGTCTGGTTCTTCTGCATATGAAAATAAAGAAACAATTGTAAATTTTTTTACTGTCGAATTTGCATTAGAGACTTTTCAGTATCATTTAAAAGCAGCAAAGGGGCGAAACGCCTCAGCCACTTGCATAGAGATAAGCCGTTATGGCTTTTTTTTTACTTTATAAATGAGAAGTACTGGGTTTGCAACAAACCATTCATTTATAGGATAAAGAGAGAGGCCAAGGGTTTGTATCCAATAAAGGTCGAGGGCACGCAGCAACCGAGACCTTTTTTTAGATATAAACAATGCCCAACGCATTTCTCTCTTTATCTGATTTTTTCATTGTTTGCCCCATTGCAGCATTGTTGTTTGGCCCAACATTGCAACAGCAGTACTGTTGTCACTTTGGATTGTTATTAACAAAAATTCCAATTATATTCTATTTATTATGTGCATGCGAGTGGTTTAGTTTTTGCTTCAAAGTTGACCTTCTGACGTTGCATTTGCCAATATGATGCACTGTGTGACGTGTTGGCGATTGTTGGGCAATATGGTAGCGGTGATGGCGTCGACAATAATCACAACAATATTGACAAATACCATAGATAAACAGAAAGAAGTTTAAAAACATACTACACAAAAAGAAACCCATTATTACAAGTAACAATAACAACCAGAGTGAAAAGCTGCCCAGAAACCTACTATGCTAATGCTTTAGCAAAAGCAAGTGCTACTTTTTATATTTTCTAGCCCTAGAATCAAGGCCTATAATTAAAAAATACTGAAAAAAAAATAAAACAAAAACAAACCGAAACCAAAAAAGTTCATGATAACTCACCTAAAATATCCATGTCAAACTTCTGAATTTCTTTGACTATTCTACCACATCTATCCTCATCGCTGCATTGATCTCCAAACGTTTCATGAATGAATATGTGAGTAAATTTATGGTTTTTTTGATCAGATTTCAATGGTGTTGATGAATACCATTCTTTCTTCTTTACGAGTTTTATGCCATCACAAAGAAAGTTTACATCTGAAATAAAATAATATTTCAAGCTTAGTAAAATATTACGTAACAATAATTACTTTGTGCTTCAGCCACAACAGCTACAGCTGCCAAAAATAAAATGGTGCCAATGTTCATTTTTACGAAGATAATGCAAGTAGCATGTTACTAAATATGAACAAAAAGAATAAGCGTATTACTTATTGACATTTTATGCAATGTAATCTAAATGGAGTTTCCATTTTGATATCATGAATAAAGGTCACCAGTTAAAGAACTTTAAAGTTCAAGGAAAAGTTTTAAAAGTTACATAAGTTTTTTGACTTACACCAAAATGTAAAGTAGATTAATTATGAAATGTCCCCAAGTCAAAAATTGTAATCAGATGACAGAAGTTTATTATAATTAAGCAAAACTATATCTGTATAATGTTTTTGGTATATCTTTATATACTGTAAGATTTTTAAGTAGTTAAACCAACAATTGAGTCATAATGCATTGGTCAATCTACATTAAGGGAGTTAGTCCTTGGTATTTGGCCAAAAATGTCCCAATATTTTGTGGCCTGCAAACGTCACAAAGCCCCTGAGATTGGAATATTTTAATTTTGTGCATATACAAAATTAAGATATTATTATTTTCCGAATCTCTCTGACGCTCCTGAAGGATACGACTTGGGCAAAAGCGTCTTCCAAGGGGACCATATGAATGGCAAAGAGACCTATTTTTTTCGTATTTGGGCAAAAACGTTCAGTTGGCCTTAACTAGTGTTCTTTTTAATGGAATATAGTAGATCATAGAAAATGTCCCGGAATAAAAAGAGCATTATAATTATAGTACTGAAATAAAACTAAATAAAACTTTAAAAAAGCCATTAAACCCTGATTATAAAATAATAATAGTCTTTAATGGTAGCTCGCAATACTAAATGTTGTATAAGAACAAACTTAGTACTTATAGTTTCGCAATACCTTGGGAATAGGGTTTAGAAGAACTTTAATCTGTTTTCTGTCTTTTAATACTTTTTTCGGGAACTTCAACATTTTATGACTTGGCTGTATTTCTTTTAATGGCTGGTTTATTTCGTTCTACCCTCTTCAAACAAACAACAAGACAATAAGTTTGAAGTTCTTGGAATTCAATTTTTTCCTTTTATGTCGTATAGGAAGTATTTGTTGAGAGTCCAAGAATTTTTTTTTTTCATGCAATGTCATAAATTGACAAAAAAAATCTTTATCTATTCTATATCAGGTATGATGACCCCTGTTGTTTATTTACTGCATGTAAAATATACACATGTTCTGCTACCGATCGAAATTACCAAAGCAAAACCTGAAAATACCACCATCTAATGTTAGAATAGTTAATTATTTCCAGTAAGCATGTTCTCCATCTTCGACTGGTTTTAATATGACATTAAACTAAAAGTTAAGTGGAAAAGCTTTGGTGACAAAATCTGCTGGATGACATTCGGATTACAAAATGAGCGTTGGCACATCCTGTCAAGGTCATTCTGACCAAAAGTGCCCGCAAACTGGAGACTCGCGCTTGAGAAGGTTAACAAAGGATAGTCACATTCAATCTTGCTTTTAGGATTACATCGTCATACCTAATTCCACTTGAGTTCCTTGGATTCTTCCTGCACAGCATAAGATTCCAGAAAACACCTGAACTAGATGCTAGGACACAGAAGAATCTTAACATCTATTGATTGTTATTTCTGTCATTACATAGGACGCACGCTGTAATTATCTGTCCGCAATGCATACATACCAAACCTATGCACCACAACTATATGGTCGAAGTAACTCGATCGAGGAAACTATCGATACGAGATAATCTGTGATGAGCTTCTGTTTACATGGGTCGAATTATTCTTGTCATGCGACTTCCTGTTTGTAGAAAATCATTGCGCAGATTCATGATGCACATGTGTCGTATGAAATAATTCGACCTGCCATAATATTCTACCCCAAACGAGCAGAGTATAACAATATCGGATTAGTTATATTTCTTTGTTTAGATCGTTGTAATATTTCTCAACAAAATCTTCAAGTGAAATATTACACCATGTAAACTGGGGGACTGCGAAAACTGCGGCAAAGTGTTGCAACAATATGAACATGACTCTTCTGCCCCTGCTGCTCTACTTTCACCATCACCCGATGCCAGATTATCGATTTGAGTAAAAACAGAGCAAAAAAATCACATCGAAACACCATCCCCAGCATAGTTTCTTCTCAAAGGACAGCACCGCAGGGGCCATCGCAGCCTCAATTGGAGGATCTCCACCGACCTCAATTTCACCGTCCACTTGGCCACTAGTTGAGACACCCTCTTGCCTTCCTCCTGAGAGGCGAAATTCCCACGGGTCGCCATCAAATTCCCCGCTCGCAAAAATTGAATTCTGTTTGTGGACGGTGCGCTGGGCAAACATCGCTTCTCACGTGATCAAAAGTGACGGTCAGAGTGGCTTGGGGTAGAGAAGAGGTCAGAGGTCGACTTATTGGTTGCAGGGAGATGGCTATAGAGTTATCAGGAATTCATGATGGAGAGTGGATTGTCAAAGAAGAAAGGGATGGTTTATTTTTTTTATTTTGCTATTTTATTTTGTTGTGTTGTGCGTGAGGCGAATGAGAGTTTGGATTGGTGTGAAGTTGGATCATATTTTAGGAGGGGATATTTGTGTTAGGGTGAAAGGTTTGGATATTGTTCTACGTGATTTTGTTTTATTTAGCTTTGTCGAGGTTTTTTTGCCTATTGAAGAAATTGAGATATTTTTATTTACACCTGCGAGCATAAAAAAACTTACCATTCGTAGGCCTTGGGTCATATAGGGAATAACTAGACCAAGGCCTACAGAAATGGGGAGTTTCGAGTTTACATAGTATTGTGGCATAGTATTGTTGGTATGCGTCTGTAGTATTGAAATAATGTGATATATGTGTTGTCGCCTATGACCCAGTGGTCGCACACGACTTAAAACTCCATTTATAACCTGGACGCTCCGTCCTTGTATCTGTGTTTCGTACGGGCCCTCCCCTTTTCCCCTTCTTCCCCATCTTCTCTACTACATTTTGTTGTTGTTGATGTTGTCCTGTCCATAAATTCTATAAAACATCAATACAATAAATACAAAATACAAAAATTACAAGATATAATAAAACTACTAGCAATTCACCTTAAAAACCAAGTCCAGTATAATGCCACCTCAGCACACCTAATCCTTCAATGCTAGGTATTTCAAAATTTCCTGTCACAATCGCAGCCTTTAAAGCTGTACAGTGAAGCCCGCTCAGGCGGAGCATTTACCTTCTCATCAAACCACAAACATCCTCATCACCCACACCCAATTTCTAAATAATTTCTTCCTTAAACCGACCTTATCAACCCCACTTAATTAATCACGAACCGCATTTAACCAACTTAAAAGACAACCATAAATAAAATACAAAAACTCCAGCAACCGTGTCATTACCTGCAAAGTAGATAAACTGTGAGGCAGTCGTTATGGCAACAAGCAACGCCCATGGGCCCAGCACGAAATAAAACATCTCCTTTGCGCTTATAATGAGGTCGACTATTTAGTCATATTTCAAGTAGGAAAGGCAAATTGCATGATAGGGTTTACTCATAATGTTCGCTTTGGGAGACTTGGGGGTAAAGGGCTAAGGAAGAAAAGGGAACTTCATTTTCACCTAATTTAATCTTTTACAGCTGCTCGAGGATTTACCTTTTTAAATCGTAGGTCAATCATAAAAGAAAAATAAGAAGACACTAAAACCCATTTCTTTTTGTCATATTTCTATGGGAGTCTTTGGGTAATATTGCTCGAGTGACCTTTCGGGTCAGCATTTGTCAGCAGAGATGCTGCGCTCGTCTCCTTCTGACCCCGAATCCATTTGACAAGAGATGAGAAGTAAAGAAACGCGCAGCGCCCTTTGGGTATGATTGAGTTCGCACCACCGTCTCTTTTTTTTTCCCTCCGATGAATTTTCAACCGGAGAAATCAATGGTGGATGTTTTTAGTAACCGTTTGTGGAATAAGAGAATAAGAGAAATGAAGATAAAAATTGTAGCCTAGTTGACTGAAGTGTTGGATTTATAGGAGTGTGGAGAATGCAGGAAAGAAAAAAAATACACACAGCAGTGTGTAAACGGGTCTTCGGAACAGTAGGTGGGTTCAGTTATGAAATTTACACTGAAGTTAAATTTGTAGTGCAAATCTGTAAGAACCAATAGGAACAGAGATTAGTATAGTCTACTGAATGCAGTTCAGTTCAAATCAGTGCAAATGTGCAAGTTACACAAAAAGTGCAGTGTAATTGCAGTGCAACTGGGAAAATTGTACACTCCCAAAAAAGCAAGTGTAAAATTTTGCTAGTTACACTACAGTTACACTGCACACTTTGTGTAATTTGCACATTTGCATGGGTTTTAATGGGTAACTCTAATAGTAGATGCCAAACATCACACCATGATAATAAAAGGAAAACTTAAAATTTTGTAAACAACATTAACCATATAAGGTTTCCTATACCATACAGAAATAAGTAATGATTAAATATACCTATTTAGCTTGCATTGAGATTACCTTATTGCTTCTTGACACCAGGATGGCAAAGGGAAAGTTGTTTGTCTGGTGAAGTGGGAGATTTTTGCCTCCATGTTGTTTTGTGTATTCTTGTCTACTGGCTTTGTTCCTATTGGTTCTTGCAGATTTGCACTACACTTTCAGTTTAGTGTAAATTTCATAACTGAACCCACCTGCTTTTCCAACGATCTGCTTTCCCACAAGCGAGTTGGATTTTTTTTAAATAATTTATATTGATCTCTATTACATGTTTAAAACCATAAGAAAGCCATCGAAACAATTCCTGCTTTAGCAATAAACCTTCTACTTTGTAACCTAGGACGTTAGAAAGGTGGCTTTACACTCTTTCTGCATTTAATGAATGGCTTGACCAATTACAGCAAACGTTGACCTTCTGTTTTATTGCTCTGGGAGAAGTTGGGTGTGGGCTTGAATGAAACATTCATTCATTCTAATTTTTCTAATCCAACAGTGCTTTTGCAGGAAATAAATCCTAATGCTAGATTACTCTTAGCAATTGCTACAGGGTAGTAAATGGAGTCACAATAAAACGAATTGTGAATTTTCACATCGCAAAAAAAGGCAATTTGAAACTCTAGTTTGTAACAAACTAAAATTATTCAAAAAAAATATTAAATTTAAAAACACATACAAATTGTCTTTTTTTATTTTCACTATTTAAAAGGGTTGCGATACAATATTGTCGCAATGTGAATTGCAATGATTTATTTTGTCGCGATTCGATTCCCTATCCTTATATAACAAATCTTTAAATAACGCTTATCTTGTAAGCTGCTAGAAAATATAAATATGTTTTAAAAAGTGTGCATTATATTGTGTCAAATTTTCAAATTATATTGATTTTTCAGATTGATTTTAAAGAAAATCTAGCATAGTTTACAAAAATATAACTAAATGGGGTGTACAGAATATTTTTCTTTTTTTTTGGGTTTTTACGATAAAATATGTCTGCTTATGAAAACATAGGCTGAGAGTTGAGAATAGTTTGACTTCGAAATTGCATTTAAATTCTTCATGACTGCCATCATCTTCAAAAGATTACAAAATAAAAATCCATCCCGGATGTGACCTGATTTTATATATAGGTAGACAGGCAATTTCTGTCCACTAGAGTTTATTTTTTCTCATCTTCTATTATGGTATTAAATTTCTTCTTAATATAAATGATGAAAGAGGTGAGTGGGCAGCATCTAAAAAAATAACTCTTGAGAGATTGCATAATCCAGGCAAGAAACTCCTGGAAATTAATTGCTTAAAAGCTTTCTTTCAAATTACATATAAAATCATAAATATGAAAAGAACTCTTAAAATGAGTTCCCTATTTGACCTACACACGATTCTAAAGAAAAGAAAAAATTAAAAAAAACATGCTGAAAAAACATCTTGCATAAGTACTGATGGGAAAGCAGCAATTGCAAAGTGGAGCGCAGCAGAGAAGCGCACTTGCAGGGTGCGCTTTCGTTTTATTGCCGCCGAGACCGGCGAATGGCAGGCGGACAAAAATCATCCAGCCAAAGTTCATCCATCTCTTCTTATACATAATAAATTCGTAAATGGGAGGCAAATTCCATGACAAGTTTAATGCGCGACGAGCACAATGGGTTTCCATGGCAACGTACTTCTAATCAACCAAGGGCAAATAGTTTTCCGCATTTCAATAGCACTACGCAACCGTTTTGCTTGCGAACGTCTCCCGCTAGATTTAACTTTAATAGAGATGTGTATATGTATGTCTCTTTCTCATTGCTCGCTAGAAAGTTTGTCTAACTTGATACCATATTATAGGATTTGCGCAATTGTTGTGAGATTATCCAAAATATACTGTACCCTAGGGAAAAGAACATGCCAGGGAAGAATTATTGTTATCGACATGTATTAAAAAACAGTCGTATTGGCAATTGCAGTGAATTGCTTAGGTTTTCTAGGAATTGTATGGACAACTGATCTAGGCATAGAATTGTCAGTACTTGTAACCCATTGATCGAACTCAAATCTAGGACTACAGTCCATAGCTCAAAATGAACTCGAATAATTATCACAAATTGTTTTACCTACTCCACACCTGTCTCCACACCAGTTTGTTTGGCAATTAACAAACAAGGTTTACTTGCCTTTTTTTACGTCACGCTCACTTTGCCAGATCCCCTAAGAAATCGAGCAGCAACAGGAAGAAGAAAGAGCGCGTGTACCTAATCTTACCATGGCAAAGTGGTCTTCGGTGGCGCACGACAAATACGATTACGAGAAAGCCGTTTCTAGCTTGGGAACTTTGATGATAAAAAAAAGAAACAGGAAAAAAAGTCAAGGAGAAAAAGAGAAATGGTAAAAAGATATTACCGCATTTTTATGACATTATCTGTCATACAATGGCGCAATGACAGTTTTAGTTACACTAAAAGCCATCTAATACAACTGAGAATTCCACTCATAGTGGGAAACGGAAGTTTCAATAGCGGGGTTGTTGTGACTTCCGATTCAGCTAAAAATCGCCCTGAGCGATTTGCAGCAGCCCGTTGCCAGGGCAACAAAGCTCACAATGGTTAGAGGAAACGCAATGGAACGTGTTTATTTGTAGAATTCTCTCACTGATTATTATCGAACTTTAGGCGATTCTTATAGCGTAGTTGTAGCGACAGCACAGATTTCATTGTATTACTGCTATAATTCCTAGTTCTAGATAGTTATAGTGTTCAAACCAAACTGAGGTCAGGAACATTTTTCGAATACAATTATCTATAAAGAAACTTTTCCTGGGTGTCAATATTTGATCTTAGAGTATCAGAGAATGGCAGGTAATGATCTGCCTAGCATACTATATATGATTTATGTTTTAAGTCGCTAGTGTCTTTGTTTGCTTATAACTTTCCTTAGTGACGTCACATTTCGTCTCTCGGTCCCACAAACGCAGATTCTTTCAAGAAGATTTAAATTTTTAAATCTCAATTCTCATGGATTTGTTAGATTTCCTGAAGTTCATTTTTGGATTTTTTTTATGAATTTGTATATAGTATTTAAAGCTTGAGATTTAGAAGGACTGCATAACTTCTCGCTAAATATCTTCACTTATACAATGGTATCTCACGTCACTAAAGTAAAGACAAGTCAGGAGAGATTTAATTCCACTAAAAATTTAATGTTTGTTTCTCATAAGTATGTAAATGGACATAAAGTCGACACCCAAATTTCGACAGGATAAAACTTCACACTTCCAAAACTTATGGTGCATAGGGTTCTGTGCTTGATTTGTGGATTTGGGGGATATGCGAACAGTAACGCATGCCATATAAGGCCTCTGCATCTTGCAATTGAAAATACATTTTGTACTCGCGCTTCCTAGGCCCCGGATGCTGGGCGCCAAATTTTGGGCGCCTGATTTTTCGGCACCGAACTCAATACGCCGCTCAATCCTGGGTACCGAATTAATGTTGATCGAGCAGATGAGACCCAAAAAAGGTCGAAACTGCAGTACCGAGTTGGTTCTAGTCGTCGTCAAATTCGATTTTCATTTTGTCGTTCGTCTGCCAGGCTTTCGTTCGAAGTTCCGTCACGTCATTTGGACTAAACTCATTCGTCCTTCGTGGCAAACCTGAACTTTCGGTTCTTGTACCAGTGCCCTTTATGGCTTCAAACTGTTTAATTACACTTTGGTATGAACTACAGAGTCCTCCAGTTCAAAAACTTTAATACTTTATTTGCTATGGTGATATCAAGTAGGAACAGAAATTGATGTTCGCCTTAAGTCATTCAGATAGCGGACCGCGTCTCCATCTTCGTCTTAATTATGTCACGGATTATAATTACGCGCGCAAACTTAATTCAACTTCATAAATTAAAATTCTGTTTACAATTTCTGTCAGCTAGAGTTTGCCACATATAGTAGGCAAAAATGTAATGAAAACGCCAACAAGAGCAAACAAAGTCGTGAATTACAACCCTGCGAAAGGTTTCTCGCCCATAGACCATGTTTTCGCAAAATTAAATGGAGAGTTAATAATAATCAATTTGAGTGCAGATGTTATTTTAAGGATAGTATGCCACCGTTTCTATGGTGATAATCTCGGATGTTGTCATTCGTGTTTTTTTTTCCAGAGTGTGATTACATTATGTTAGTCTTTCACTCGAGTTTTTAAATTGTATAGTTTGCTTTCGAATGAATTGGCTGATTGTGCATTTTCTTTTGTTTGCTTTTTGGACAAAACTTTTGTTTTTCTGCATTTAATAGTTATGAGAAGTAGGAAGAAAAATGAAATTGATGTTGAATATTAAATTCGGAGATGTTATTTGTTATCTGACCTAGATCCCTGGAAATAGCAGAAATTTCATGTAGACAATGGTTCAAATTGCTTGTACAAGATGGCGCGCCTAGTGTGATTGCAATTGGCTGTGGTTAGGTTTGCTGATGTGTAAACTCTGCATGATATACCATTAAAGAGTTTCCCCATGGCTTGCTCAAATGTGCCTATGTCGTGCTAAAATAACACTAATGAAAACTAAACTAATGTATTTATACAGTTTTAGTAATCCTTCCTTTTTGAATTGCTGCATTTTTAAATATAATCAACAGATGTGTAGCTAGACCAAATGGCATATTAAACAAGTCAGAAACAAGATTCGATATACCGGTATCTAAGAAATACCAAATAAAAAAATAATGCTGCCCCTGTTGCAACTTGACTATGGTATTATCCATGCATGCCACCTTTGCGTAACTGTTTACTTAATCTGATGAATATTTGTTGGTTGTTAAAGATGAAATTAATGATATACTCTGCTTTTGCTAATTAGACACTTTCTCTAAAGTTTCCAACAACTAGAGCCTAATTTTAAAATTGCTGTGTGATTTTGAAACAATTTGGAAACATAAACACTCAAGTTCACCAAACAGGTAACATTCAAGTTTACCAATAGGGCAAAACGAAATCTTTCCAACCAGATGTGAAGGTTCTTTTTGCAATGACTGCTTCTTTCCTGGCCGCATGAAGTTTCTTAACTGCCATAGGACAGGCGGGTTCAGTAGATGTATTTGCAATGTTGCCCTTGCATTGCTGCACTGTGGGTTCAAACCCAATTGACAACCCTAAATCAATTTTTTTCTGTTAAAAAATGTAAAGTTAATAATTCTTTAGTTAATTAAAGTAGTTGACACTGTACGGTCATATAGTTAGGTCGAAAGGTCATAGTTAGGTTGAAATATTTCCAGAGAGGGTTTTT